>CM016564.1:5925640-6095140 GCA_003412495.2 Echium plantagineum | reverse complement strand
GGAGACCGTGAAAAAGCAAATGCCTCCATCATTTAGGGATGGAGGGAGTATAATAAAAGCTAAATGGATTGATAGTTAAATTGGTGAAAACTTTTTCTCCTACAAGGAGCTCAAGATGGTTTGACAATTGATAGTTTGACTGTTTGAACTTTAGAGTGATGCAAAATGGCTCATGTTGGGCTTTTGAGCTTTAGACTCTTAGAGCATCCATGTGTCTCTCACAACCCAAACCTCCTCCTTGAGTCCTTCACTCCTTTTAGTCTCTCAGGCCAGCACTCTCCCGTTTCCTGGGCTTTACTCGTTCGTCTACGTTCGGATTCTGATAATTATAAAATGATGGTTTCTTATCTGCATTAATATTTAAAACTTGTCGTGAAAGAAAGATAATCAATCAGAATCAAGAAAAAATAAAGATCTAAAATCTAGACCATATTCTTCTTCTATGTTTCAACTCTCAATTCTCATATAAGAATCACATCCAACTTATAAATAGCCCCACCATATGTGATAATTGGTATGTAAATACCCAATTAGCTCAACTTTTTCCACAGATTTGTCAAAAAGTCTCATCACACCAAATACATTCACATAGCCCATAACCATACAGCTCACCCCTAACCCTATAAATAGCCAAACCAACACGGCAACATTGATCTGTTGTTCACACACCAAAATAGTGTTTTCGTTGTCGATGGTTCAATAGCGTAGTGACATTCGATCCAACATTTTATGTAATTGATCATGAATTCAAATATTGTTGAAGACAAATTTGTCTCTTATTATACTCTAACTCTCTAGTTAGAACTTTTATATTCATTTTAGTAATTTCTATATTCATTATTTATAATATCATTGTTATCAATATTCATCACTAATTTACCAAAAAAAAAATGTTTTCGCATTTCACGCTGAATAATAACACTATTGGGTGTGTTATATGTATTATGTATAGGGCAACACTACCCAAAAGAAAAAGTAAATCACATCAAACCTAAGTCATCTTTATTAAAATTTTCAATTTTATCATATTAAGCAATTTAGTTATTTTCATATAACATATATTTATGTTAAAAAAAAATACTCATCGAATACTTTAAACTATTAATCTTTCATATTGTAATTTATAAAAACAAATTTTTCAAAATCAAAAGTACGCATCTCTAACAATTAACTTCTTCATTAAAATTCAATTTTTAATTGCATAGCAATTCAATCCCACGCCTTCTTCTTCATCTTCACCATTTACAAAAGTAACACAAAAATAAAAACCCAACTTTTTCTTTTTCATTTGAAGATTGATAAACACTATCTTTAAAAATTTAATGTTTGCTTTAGCATTTCATCTCCACTTCTCCAAAAAAAAAACCAATCTTTTTTTGTTTCATTTAAAGATTGATAAACATTCACCACATAAATTCAATCTTCATTTAATCATCATCTCCCCCCCCCCCCCCCCCCTCCCCCCCTTCTTTCCTTCTTCTTCTACAAAATGATCAAATTATTTCAAGAATGATAAACATCAATCATTAAAAATTCAATCTTTATTTGCTATTGTGCTTCATCACAAAATTGCCGAGAAAGTAACTTTTTTTGTTTGATTTGAAGAATGATAAACATCCACATACACAACAACAACAATGGTAACCCCCAATCCCAAAAATCCCAAAAACAAACCCAAAACTTCCATTTCCAACCAAAACAACAAGCACAAGAACAACCTCAAAGCCATTATAAATGTCTGCCCAAGAGGTTAATCCTTGTTCGACATGGTCAAAGCGAAGGGAACAAGGATGAACAATCCTACGCAAACACCCCAGATCACAAAATCCCACTTACTCCTTTAGGCATTGAGCAAGCCCAACAAGCCGGATCAAGAATTGTTCGACTCCTTACTTCGTCTCATTCGTCGTCGTCGTCGTCGTCGCTCCCGTCTCCTTCTTCTTCTCCTTCTTCTTCTTCGGGTTCTTGTAGTAGATGGAAGGCGTACTTTTATGTTTCACCGTATGATAGGGCGCGGTCCACGCTCCGAGAGATTGGGAGGGCGTTTCCGAGGAAGAGGGTGATTGGTGTACGAGAAGAGTGTCGGATTAGGGAACAGGATTTTGGGAATTTTCAGGTGGCGGAGAGGATGAAGATGGTTAAGGAGCAGAGGGAGAAGTTTGGGAGGTTTTTCTATCGGTTTCCTGAAGGGGAATCTGCTGCTGATGTGTTTGATCGTGTTTCTAGTAAGTTGTCCCAAATTGGATGTCTTGTTTTATTGTTTATAAATTGTTTTGATGTTTTATGTATGAATGGGTGAATGTATGATTGCCCTGTTTTTTGCAAGGTTTTTGTTTTCTGGATCTTGTGGATTTGCCTAATTAGTTGTTTACTAGTTATGTTTATGGCTTTGATGCATCACAAGATTCCATGTGTAGAAAAAATCTGTTTCAATCAGTACTAGAAGTGTGCATCAGTGTAATGCATAGTCACCTGAAACGGGGAACGGGGAGAGGTTATACTCATTCATTCCGAACAATAATCTATAATGTTGGTTAGCTACTTTTATTTAAAGATTCTATAGTTCGAAAATTTAGTTGGATGTATAGTTGTTACTAACTAAACCATTAGAGTTGCACCATGCCGACAAATTATTCAGCCAACACCGAAATTTGAGAGTCTTATCTTCTTGTTGCCTGGAAGTTCGGAACGCCCTAAATGGCCTTTTCTAGGATGTTGTATCCATGTTATGTTCGGCAGACATATCACAGTTTCCTCTGACTATGGTATAATGTGCATTTGTTGGGGGTATTATGATAGACTACTGGAAAATTGAGTGTAAGCTGAGCGCATCTTTGGTCATATTGTTATTTCTATAATAGTGTTCTTCGTTGAGTTTAATTCTTAGTTATGTTGAACTTGCAACAATTAGTTTTAATCATTAGGGAATTACTAGATTTATAAATTACAATGTGCGTTTTAAAATTTTTTCTATGGATTGGTACTAATTGGATTATGGTCTAAAGTATAAGAAGAGTGATTCCTGTGTTAAACTAATTTCTTGGATTTTTTAATTTAACTAGATAGGTTAGTACTTGATGTGGTCAATTTGGCTCTCTAATGTTGGAATATTCAAATTATGATGGACCAGGGCATGTTTACCATATAAAAAAGTGTGGACCATTGAAGGGAAGTAGAACAATGCCTGTCTAGGTTGAGTCTATGCCCTGTTGAATTGCTAATTGTTACAAATCTGGTCTTTATTTCAAAGATTAAGCTTGCCTAGCTAAAGCTAATTGATTTTAATGTAATGAAAGAATGCTTGAACCAAAGAAAGTTTGAACTGCGTTGAGAGAGATGCTAAATGCTGCACCAGGGGTTTTAATACAATAACATATTACTCCGTATTAGATAAAGAAATGAAAAGAGACTGGAAACAAGCACTCTAGTGTTCGGAATTAATCTTAAACTGCATCATTTCATCTCTGTTTTATTGAGCATTAGTTACATGTTTGCTTTATATGCAGTGTATTATCTGTTCGCTGAATAGGTGCTGCTTTTTGTTCAAATACTATCTGTACTAGTTAGTGCACCCAAAGTAACCTAATTGTTGCAGAGATGCTATAGATTGAATTTTATTTCTCTGCAGTGAACAATAAATCTCTGTCCATGCAAGTAAACATTCGCTCATGGTGCTGCTTGCACTTCATTTTGGTGCCTTAATTTATTGGACATGAGTACAATGCCACTGTTCTTAATGAACAAAACAGAAGTACATCCGTTTTCAACATCTTATCAGAAATGTGTTAAGTGCTGCACTTCTATTCTAACTTTCTGCATTATACATGAGCTTAATTGAAGACTTTTGACCTGCAGGTTTTCTTGAATCTCTATGGAGGGACATCGATATGAATAGGCTCAAAAGTGGTCCTTTTGATGATCTGAATCTTATAATTATTTCCCATGGGCTTGCTCTTCGCGTCTTTCTCATGAAATGGTTCAAGTGGTCGGTGGAACAGTTTGAGTATTTGAGCAACTTTGAAAACTGTGAGTTCAGAGTAATGCAGTTAGGTGAAGGTGGAGAATACAGCCTAGCAGTCCACCATTCCGAAGAGGAGATGCTGTCGTGGGGACTATCTCAAGAAATGGTAGACGAGCAAAAGTGGAGAGCTCGAGCCAATAGGGGGGAGTGCACTGAAAAATGTTCTTGGTACCTTGAAACCTTTTTTGATGAATTTGCAGACCCTGATGAAACTGAAGAAGATAAACCAGACCAAACCAAACCAACACCTATCTCACTAAATGGGGTCAACTATGTGAATACGACGTCTCCAATCATCCATGAAATTGAAGATAATCTGAAAAAAATGGAAATTACTCTTAGTTGACTTGTGCTATACGTCCTGAATGGAGAGAAACCTTAAGCCAAAAGTTGTATGGTTCAGGAAACACAGAAAAGAAAGCAGTCAAGATATTATTTCATTCATTTGTCCATAACATATGAAACTTCTTTGATAGATTTAGTTGTAGTGAATTCTTTCATTTTGTATGTATCCTCTAGAAATCATGTGATCTTCATTTTCCGCTTTGTTTATATAGTAAATTTGTAACTTAGTAATCTTCTTGTATGAGTAATGCGGACAAACAACATTTTGGAGAACTTTTCAATTCAATCTGAGTGAGTTGAAATTTTGGTATGTTTCATAGTATTGAGCTCCTTCAGTTTTTATTCATGTTTTCTTACTTTCACACAACTGTTATACAACGAACTCGAAAATATTTATATGTCGTCGATCTTAGGAGGAGAATCGAGGTGAATATACAGAGGCTCGAGCCTTCTTACTAATATGCTAGGAAGACATGGTTTATCATTGATTATGCAAAGTTTCTCAAGTACAATGACAAAATCCTAACTAAGAAGAGAATACTGTATTCACAAAAGGTCATTAACTCATGGTATATAGATGTATGATAATTGGGGATAAAATTCAATGATAAAAGAAGAATATTGTTCTACTTCAATATCATGTTTTTCTATTCATTCCAGCCATTTTCACGAGCTCGTGCTTCCCAAACCGTGGATAGTTTGAGCTCTTTTCTAAGTGTTGCTTCTGCCCTTTCCCTTGCTTCTTCACAAGCTTCTACCCCAGCAGTGCACTTTGCAGCTTCATTCTGATATTGTAAAGATATCCTATTCGTGCCCATTATCAACGCTTGTGTACGTTCCAAACTATCACTTGTCACATTCTTCTGTAAGGTAACCTCTTCTGATAAGAGAGCAACAATATCTTTTCCCATTTCTTCACTCATTTCATGGTCATTCTTACCACAATCTGCACAAATTGAAAGATTAAATTAACATCCACTCAGCGCCAAAAACACACACATACACACACACACACAAATGATTGGCATCATGGCACGACACTTCCCGAAAGAAAAGTCATGAATGTCTTGGGAAGCAACAAGTAGCATAGAAAATGAAAAGCTTATGTTGCATGACCTTTATGGCAATGCAGCATATGAATGGAACTGGTAAGGTTCCTAGATCAAGGAAGTAGACAAAAGCTAAGGAAAGTAGTGTGAAATCAAAGCATTTAATGCATAACTAAATATTTTTAGGTTATCACAAAATAAACGTATTATTGAAAGTAGAACTTTACTAGATTATTGGGTACAACTCTAGATAATGGCTCCAGTTTTCACATTCAACTGCATATTTTTGGACAAAAGGTCTTCTTTGTTTCTCAACTATCTAAAGTCTAAACGCCTGGTTTGTTACCAAAAAGGTAGTTTAATAACTAAATTGAGCCCTTATAATGCCAAGGTGGTGGAAGTTCGACAAGAGATGCAAACTAACCTGCAAAAGTTCCATTGAAGCCATCTGCAAATCACCATGTGGAGAAAAATTAGATGTTGTCAAGGTCAGTAAGATGAAATATAACAAGAACAAGCAAGCATAGGCGGAGATAAGGTGTGCCGTCGTTGGCACCACAACCATAAAGATTTAAGTTTTTTTGCATGTAGTTATTAAAATTTTAGACTACATCTTTGTTGTCAACCATAGAGCTAAGATCCTGACTCCACCTAAGGATGACCCTTTTTAATGAAACTTACATAGGAAGTAGACACGATCATGATCAACTCATTGCACGCTGAAAGATCAAGATAATAGAGAAACTGTGTACTTGTCACTTTTAACAAAAAGATTAAGACAAGTAACATGAGGTTACGAGAAAATTTGAAGAACAGCACGATCAACGAGTAAAACTGAAAAATTAGCATGGTTTTGTTTTTTTTAACCTAAATACGGACTTTTTACACCTCCCTTAAAATTACTCCTGCCCTCATTTTACTTCATCATCATCATCGTCACCTAGCGGCATTTTTAAGAGAGTATATAAGAAGTGTAGTATTTAGGCTAAACATACAAATCCGAATTCCGAAACAATCTTCCAATTTCGCGCGTTGACTATGCTATTCTTCAACTTTTCCTATGAAACTACTGCTATAACAAATAATTTCCATTTCAAGCAAAAAACATGCATCTAATATACTCTGCATTAGTATCAAACAAGCACACTGACCAAAAGGCATTGTGAGGACTGAATCCAACTCAGATGAGCAATCACAAACACAAGGAGGACATGAAGCTAGTATGTCAGCTTTTGATCCTTCTCTGAGAGATGGTGGTCTCACAACATAACAAACCAACATGAACACCACAAAAAACAAAAAACATCTCACTGCCCCACCTGCCCTACTCACTCCTCTGTCCAATGAATGAGCCATGAAAATGCCCTGTAAAACACACCCAACAATATCACAAAATTTTATTATTCCAATCCAATATGATCATTATAATATTCTTGAATAATCAATGATATAGCATTAAGACACTCAACAATATCACATTTTTATGATCATTATGAAATCTTGAAATATCAATATATATATATATATATATCATTAAGACACATAACAAGATCACATTTTTATTATTACAGTCCAGTATCATCAATCATGAAATCTTGTAAAATCAATGATATAGCATTGTAAGCACATTTGATCACCTGGGCCAGAATTAAAAAAGGAAAAGATCGAATCTTTATTGGAATTCAATCATTTCAAGATTGATAACAAAATGGTCATTTAAGTGTAGAACTGCATAATAATAAAAATTTAAGTATTTATATATTTTTTGTTTGCTTTTTTTGTCTTTCGACCAAGTAGAGCTACATAGGGAACTATTGAGGATCTGAAACAAAGAACAAGAAATCTCAAATCTCTACAAGGAAGAATGTGTTTGTTGTTTTTTTTAGGGTAAACAAAAAGGGTGTTTAAGATCCCAAAAAAGAGAGAAGTTGAGAAATTTATGGATATGAAACTGGAGATGGAATTTGGGAAAAAAGATGGGATCTTGATTGACTATTTGATGAACTAATAGAGGAAAACAAACACTCTAAACAAGTAGCTAGTGAATGGGCACCTAAATATTACTAGTAGGCTAGTAGCACTGCTGCGTTGTGTTCACCACTCTATTGGAAGCAATTTACACTATTACTTTCTTCGTTTTTTTTTAATCTACACTATATTTAATTGGGGAAGGGGGGAATTAGTTATTTTTGTAGTGAAGCCCCATGTTCTCTAATTCCCTTGATTGTAGGAACTTTTAAAATAAAAAATAATTCAATATACTTTTATATAAATTAATTTAAATATAAATTTGAACAAATACTTTTACATGACAAATTATTAAAAATTACTTTTCATAATTATTAATTTTAATTTTTTTATTAAAGGATCATTATTAGATGCACAAGCATTGCTGTGCCCAAAATACTAGTTGTTATTAAACGTGGATATACGACTAAAAAAATATGAGATTCTTAATTGTTGTGCTAAATTATTAAATGACAACAAAATAAAACGGAAAAAGTCTTTTTAATTATGTTTCATTTGATAACTCGGAAGGTTGTGGATAAGTTTATTTCACTTAATATGACAGAGTCTACAAAAATAGTAGTAATAAAATAAATGGGCAAGACATCTGTCAATTGTCATGAATTATATTAGAGGTGAATGTCGATTTAGTCCGACATGGTGTGATGAGGGTGCACTTTACTCCAAGATAGTTTCGCTGTTGAAGATTAATCTTTAAAAGTGACATATTTAGTATAGTCCTCAAAAGTGGCAACTGTTGCATATGCGTCTCTATTATTTCGAGGGTCATACTGCAACAATTTTTAATTTACGTGCTCATACTGCAATATTTTTGTCACTTTCGGAGAACCACTCTCTAACAATGTAACTATTTATGACTAGAGTGCCATTTTATTTCACTGACAAGAACCATATTGGTAATCAATTCAATTATATTACAAACATTTATCATAAGTGCCCCTTATAAAACAACGTAATCATAGAGACATGCTAATATTGTAGAAGTTTCACTTTTATCTAGTGTTCTCACTTCTAGAAAACAATAAAACATACAGACAAAAGAGGCAAAAATGGTGGGGAAGTTATGAAAATGAAAGAGTTACATGCTAATATTGTAAAAATCTAAAAATCTAGGGCATAATATCACATTTTTCCTTATAAAGAAAGCCATAAGGAGGTGTTGATCAATCACATGAAATTAACACAAATAGAAAGGGCTTCCACAGTGATTCCAGCCTTTATCTAGCACACATATTAAATACATGCATTTGTAGTGACAACTAACACATACAAGGTCACACTCGCAATCAATGATATCATATGGTTGGACTTAAATGTTAATTCTTCTATATTTGGAGCCTCAACAATAACAACTTTGTTATTCCCTAACAAAAAATCCCACAAAATATGAAATGTATGTTTTCTATATGCTAAATATAGGCTCCATTTTATTTTGCGGATTTTATAAGATACGTCTGATGTATATACACAAATTCGGTTATGTGGAAGTGCTCAAATGCCAGCTCCAAACTTGGAGGCAAATTGGAATGCTTAACTCTTCCAAATCCAACTATATAAATTCCAGTTTCCTTTCTCCTCAGTCCTCAACTTCTATCAATTTATCCACCTACCTACCTCATGGCATCAATATTCTTCACATTCCTCCTCACACTATCCTTCACATTTTCAACTCAAATTGTTTTTACAACATCCAAGCCATTACACCATAGCCATGTTCCCAGACCAGAAGCCCTCATATTTCCAGTTGTGAAAGACAATTCGAGTCGTCTTCATATAGCCGAATTCAAGAAACGAACCCCTCTTAAACCGATACCATTCCTCATCGATTTGAATGCAAGATTTTTGTGGGTAAATTGCCAGGGGAACTATCTATCATCAAGCTACAATGCTCCACATTGCCGCTCAATCCAATGCATGCATGCTGGAGCAAGACAGTGCCACAATTGTCTAGCGAAACAAAAACCTGGATGCCACAACAACACTTGTGCAGTACCAATCAATAATCCCCTGACTCGTCAGATCACCACCGGGGAGCTTGCTCAGGATGTTCTTGCTATCCAGACAGTTAATCAATCAATTCCAGGCACGTCTGCAATAGTCCCGCGGTTCCTCTTCGCGTGTGCTCTATCCGCCTCTCTCCAAGGATTTCCCAAAAATGTCCAGGGAGTTGCTGCTCTAGGACATGCAAATACTGCTCTGCCCATGCAACTGGCCTCGAATTTTGGCTTTCCATCGATCTTTGCAATATGTTTGCCATCCTCATCGGATCAACAAGGGGTCGTTTTCTTTGGAAACACATCGTATGGCCTCCATCCTGGACTAGATTTCTCGCGAAATTTGTACTACACTCCATTAACAATTGGTTCACAAGGGGAGTACTTAATCCCTGTAAGCTCAATAACCATACATAAAATTCACTTGGTTATCCACCCAAAACTCGTCTCAAACACCACCGGGTTTGTCAGCGCGATGATCAGCACAACAACGCCATACACCATTCTCGAGAGCTCATTATACAAGACAATCCATGAAGCTTTCACTAGTGAAATGTTACGTGCATCGCGACACACGAGGCAGGTCAAGGCGGTCAAGCCCTTTTCGGCTTGCTTCGCTAACTTGACAATCGTTCCAAGAACGGATGTTTGGGCACCTATAATTCATTTCACTTTGCATAGTGAAAACGTTAGATGGAGTATACTAAGCTCAAATTCACTAGTGGAAGTTGAGAAAGGTGTGAGATGTCTAGCTTTTGTTGATGGAGGGTTGAACAAAAATGGTCAAGCTCCAATAGTCATAGGCGCACATCAACTAGAAGACAATGTGGTGCAATTTGATTTGGAACAGTCACGATTGGGATTCAGATATGCCTTGAGATTCTCAAGGCATTCTTGTTCTGCATTTGAGTTCAACCCTTCTCCACCACAAGGACGAGGACAGTCTGATTCAAATTAATTGATGTTTTATTTTTCCGAGACGTATCAGAACAAAATTTTAACCAAATAAGGAGATTGAATGGAAGTTTATGTACTTTAAATTTAATCAGAACATTTCAATTTTATGTTTACTTTAATAAAATTTTAAAAAGCATGATCAAAGTTTAGTCTCAACAAATAAAAAAGTCAATTAGTTCAAATTATTATAAGTGATTGTGGAGAGATGAAGTTTGTATTGGTTACGAAAGTTCAATAAACCGTTAATGTTCTTACTTAAGTGTGTAACAAGTTTTATGAAAATGAGTGTTCGATAATATTACAAATTTACCAATGAAACAAATGATATTGTTTGCATGAAAATATTAATTCAAATTATGGTTACATGTAAGTTGAAAATTACAAAAAAAAGTATCATGAAATACAGACTTGATACTAATATTTTCACGATCGTATTTTGATCATTTATGCAACAGTATTATTATGTGGAATGTAAGAAATATCTTCAGTCTGCAATATCCATCGAATTCCACACACAATGTCCCAAAATTGTTGTCGCATTTCTTCATTTCTCAATCAAATGTCTCAAATCACATTAATCTTTAATCCATTTCTACTTTCATTTTCCCTTTTATTTATCAGCATCAATCTCACGTCCTCCGCCGCCCTCACCTCCACCTCTGCCACCAATGTGTCCGGGTCCGCCGGGGTCGCCGGAAACAACCACAATGGCAATATGGCCAAAACCACCATGATTCTTCCTCTATACAACTCCATACCCAAAAACGCCTCCCGCCGTTATCTTCAGTCTGGCCGCCTCCCCAACGCCCGTATGAGCCTCCACGATGATCTTCTCCGAAATGGGTATAACCCCTTTTCGTTAACTGGAATTCATTATTTATTTTGAAGTAATTTTGTTGTTTAATGATCCGTTGACTTTGACTTGTGCTTGGATGAATTTGATTTTATTTGATTGGATGAATTGAGCTGAACAGTTTTATGGTTCTTACAAATTCTGTTTCTTTTTTAATTGATTATGATTTTTACTAATTTGGTCTAGCTTTTGTTTGGATCCACCTAAATAAGATTGCAATAGATTTTTTAACATGATAATTTTGACTGGAAGCAGAGTTACTTGTGCAGTTGTGCCATTCTAGACCGAAATGTTTGAAACTTTTGACAACTGGAAATCAAATTGGACAATAATTTGGGATGGAGGGAGTACTGTATTATGAGTATAGTGATTCAAGCTTCTGTGTATTTATTAAATTGGGTCGTTTATGATGTGTAGATATTATACAACGCGGCTTTGGATTGGAACGCCACCTCAGATGTTTGCTCTGATTGTTGATACAGGCAGTACGGTTACTTACGTGCCGTGTGCTACCTGTCAACAGTGCGGTAGGCATCAGGTCAGCTGATTTATAGTAAAAAAATGTTATATAATTGTTTCGGTGTCTCAAAATGAGGAGTTCATCTAGCTGTGGAAAATTATGTTTGAGTATGTAGAATGTATTATTATGCTCTAATATTGGAGTTTCACGTGTCTTTATCGAAATTTGAGTTCTAAACAATCAGTATTATGGTCCTAACATTACACTGTTTTAGTATTATAAAATTATGTATATAGTGATTATGCTTTCAGCATGAATTAGCATTTTATAACTTTGCTGTTTATCTAATTTCCAACATGCAGATTTTTGGTTATAGTGTCCATCCAGTTCATAGTTGCTAGAAACTTGCATCGCTTATACTAGAGTATAAGAAGAAAGAAAAGTTGGATACAATGAAGTGGAGGGGAAGGGGGTGACATATTTGGGAGCCAACTTTGTTCTCTGTGTCTCTTGATTATCTTTTACCCTACACAGTTCCTTTACATGTTTTGATTTTTTGGGGGTAATGGTTGGTCTTAGCTATTGCCTCTGATCCCCTCTGAAAGTTTTTCAACATTGTTGATATTGGTGCAGTTAAAAATCTTCACTACATAAGCTCGTTGTTTATTTTTGTTAGCTTAAGTACATTGTACATATATGCATTTATATGTACACCTTTACTCTATGGATATACTGCCGGAAACTTGATTCATTCTAGTTAGCTGTTCATACATCAGGATCCCAAGTTTCAGCCTGATGAGTCCAGCACATATCAACCGGTGAAATGCAATGTTGATTGCACCTGCGACAATGAAAGAGAAAATTGCATCTATGAAAGACAATATGCTGAAATGAGCTCGAGCAGTGGTGTCCTTGGTGAGGATATTGTGTCATTTGGAAATCTAAGTGAACTTGTCCCTCAAAGAGCTGTATTTGGTTGTGAGAATATGGAAACAGGGGATCTTTATAGTCAACATGCTGATGGAATTATTGGATTGGGGCGTGGGGATCTTAGTATTGTGGATCAACTTGTTGACAAGAAAGTTATTAGTGATTCCTTCTCCTTATGCTATGGTGGAATGGATATAGGTGGTGGTGCCATGGTTCTCGGTGGGCTTTCACCCCCTTCAGACATGGTTTTTACCAAATCAGATCCTGATCGCAGGTATGCTTTTGGAGAGTGTATTGTTTTGAATGACAAATGTTAGGTTTCTTCCTAACATATACACTTGACACATCTCACACATTTACTCTAGTTTTGGGATGACAACAGTCCATATTACAATATCGAACTGAAGGAGTTGCATGTTGCTGGGAAGATGTTGCCATTGAATCCAGAGGTCTTTGACCGAAAACATGGGACCGTGTTAGATAGTGGTACCACTTATGTCTACCTTCCGGAAGCTGCATATCGAGCATTTAAGGATGCGGTAAGAGTCAATAAGAGGACGTTGCATGATAAGTGTCAGTCTTGTTTGTTCGGTTGTTTTATGGGATGTTTCCTTTGGTCTGATGTTGCACTGAATGATTTGAATCCCCTTTCACATGTATGAGGTGCGCACTGGTACATTAACTGGTAATGATTTGAGAGTTGAATATTTTGATTATTCGCAGTCATGCACTGATGTATTAATAGAAGTACTAACATGATATATTTAGCTATTGTTAATTTATCAGTTAATATTATGATTATGAATCGAATTGAAGGTGGACAACAATATATGTATAAGTTGGTGGCTTGACCATCACTGTTTGAAACTATGGTGTTTAAATGTTTCCATTTTGTTGAAGAGTTTAGCTTGCAGGGACCTCCTTGTCTTTAGTCCCACACACAAGGTTGTTTTAACTTTACCCTACATTTGGCCCTCATATATCATATAAATTTTTTAATATATTTGAAATCTGTTCTTTCACCGTATTTTTGTAAAACTATAGATTATTTTATTTGTAGGAATTTTTCATAGATGAGATTCCGTAACATAAAGTGATTTATTTTCACACTGGTGCGTGGTAATGATTGTGTTCTTTTTCAATCTAAATTGATTATTAAGTAGACGGGTTGCTTTCTTTCGAAGTTGAATGGCTATAAATGTTTGTATAAAGTTATGGTTATCTAGACAACCTAAACTTTGAATTACTAAAATAAAACGAACATATAAATTTGCTTTTAATTATCTAGTCCAATACTGCAAATTGAGATCCTCATGTCTATTATACTTTGTTTATCTGGATGCGGAATTGCTGATAATTTTGTTCTGATTTATTTCCTTACAGATATTTGAAGAACTTCAATCCCTTAAACAGGTTCCAGGTCCTGACCCCAATTACCATGATGTATGCTTCTCTGGTGCTGGAAGGTAATGCTATGCGTCTCCTATTATGTTTTCTATATTGAGGTATCATCTTATCTCATTTAACACACGGGTTTCTTGTACTTCAGTGAAGTTTCTGAACTTTCAAAAACATTTCCAGCGGTTGATATGGTATTTGGAAATAAACAAAAGCTAACCCTTTCTCCAGAAAATTACTTGTTCAGGGTAAGGGGTTCATTAACATGATTGCAGCTTTGGGTCCTCTGCCTTGCTATGCTTGTTTGGGATATCAATTTTTTGCATTTTAATATGTTTTATTTATGATGTTCTTGCTGGGTGTTAAGCATGGGAAAGAGCGTGGTGCATACTGCTTGGGCATATTTCAGAATGGGAAAGATCCAACCACTCTCCTGGGAGGTATCTAATTCTCTGCTATAACTTCAATGGCATTTTGTTAGATTTCTCTTGTTTATTGGGAGTAAATCATTCTCTCATCCTCATGTATTCCTTTATTGAACCTCATACCAGGAATTTTAGTTCGAAATATGCTAGTCACATATGATCGTCAAAATAACAAGATTGGATTCTGGAAAACAATATGTTCCGAGCTATGGCAAAGACTCCAATTTTCAGTTGCATCACCGCCAATATCTGCAGGATCCGAGAAGCCAAATGCCACTGCTGATATTTCTCCAACAGTATCACCCGGTCGATCCCCAGAGACCAACACTTCCGGTATATACTATTGTCAGTAGTAAATAGAAGTATTATAGTCGACCTATGTTATTATATCATTCGTGCAACACCATATATACACGGATGTTAATACCACGTTGTCGTACTCTTTTGCCATTCGCTTTATGCTTATGGTTTCTACAACAGGTTCATGTATTCATGGTTAGTAGTATTTGAATAGATATTAATATTATTAATGGTTACTCAAGTTTGACTATCTAAGTAGTCGATAAGCAATGGTATTGACAGACTAGTTCTCTGTACTTCTGTAGTACAATGAGTTGAAATGCGGATTGATTTTGTTTGAAGTTCTTCAGATGAGGCTAATTTGACCATGACATGTGGTGTACAATTGATGACTACTTTCTGCAGTGACCTTTTAAGACGCAGCATGCAAACTAATTCTATCTGTTTATGTTGTCCTTATTCTTTATGCAGGGGATTATAATATAGAGCTTATTACATTCTCCTTTTCATTGAGCATCAAGATTACAAGCGTGGAGCCGCGAATCTCTGAACTTACGCAAGCAATTTCAGAAAAACTTGGTGTCAACACTTCTCAGGTCGGTCAGTTTTAATATTTTTTTTTTGAAATAGGCCATTTCCCCAGAAGTTGGGGGAACAATCTCCAATGTGGGCCCGCTTTGGGCTGTTGTCTGACATTTGTGTTTGAATTCTAAGCATCAAACCACATTCTCTTAGAAATTTGCCTTGCACGGTTGTACCTTGGGGTATAATGTCATTCCATGTCAGTCTTTTCCTTTGCATGCATATGCTGGGCCATACATTGTTAAACCATGTCGATTATAGAGTTCGAAAAGTGTGATATTTACTTGCTTGCTCCCACATTTGGCAGTAATTTTTGCTGCTGTTTCTATCTCTGTTGTACATGATTTGCAGGTTCACTTAATGAACTTTGGACCTGATGGAAACGGCACTCTGCTAAAGTGGTCTGTTTCCCCAGCTGGATCCGCCACTTACATGCCTAACGGAACTGCAATGGTGAATCTGCCTCCTTCGTAGGATAATTGTTCGTCACTTTTTCTTTCTTCATTCTTCACCGAAAAGTTTCTGATATGTACATCTATTTTCTCTTATCTATATATATACTGCAGGATATAATTGCTCGATTGGATGAACACAAAATGCATCTTCCTGAAAGCTTTGGAAGTTACAAATTGGTTGAGTGGCAAGTGAAATTAGCACCCAAAAGGTAGGACTTGGCCCTTGAGGTTTCTTCAATTGCCAGTACCTATTTTTTAATATATTGTGTTTCTTTCTCCTGTTATTGCGTTAATTATGTACATTCTCTTTATCTGTCATTTGGCTCGGTGATTGTGACTTTTAATTGGAGGATAATACCACCAGTTGCATTCACATCAAGCGGGGGTTCTTAATGAGCTTGAGCTCAAATTCAAATATGTGCCAATCAACTAATAGCTGATTCTTTCCTTAATGGTGGGCTTATTTAGACCTCTACGTGCAACTTTGATGGTTCATTCTATCATCTATTCTCCACCAACCTAAAATTATTCGTTACTATTTTCTGTCTGATTTCTCAGTCGCAGACCCATTGAAAAAGAAAGACTAACCATTCTGCTAATATGGATTTGTTTGGAGCAATAGTTACTAATATTAGCTCTTGACTATTTTATTTTCCCCCAAATTCCTGCCAGTTGTTATAAAAGCTCCTTTGATGTTTTATTGTCGACATGACTAATAAAGTTCTGTCATAAGGATGAACTTTATTTACTTTAGGATCATCTTGGATGGAGAAATAGATGGCATACATTGATTATCACGAGTGTCTTGTCTTGAATAATGAGAAGAACCTTGGATTATCTAGGTTCATTAGTATTTCTATGGTTTCTTCTTTGTTCATTCTTGAATTGGTTGAACCAGGACTTGGTGGGAGCAACATAATGCTGTTATACTAGCCTTATTTCTCGTTATATTAATTCTTGGATTATTTGCTGGGGGTGGATGGTATGTGTGGAGGCGGCACAAAGAACAGTCAGTAACTTCTTACAAACCTGTTGACGCTGCAACCCCTGAGCAAGAACTGCAACCTCTACAACCGGTATGAAAGATAGGAGGACCCTAACTTCAATTATCTAATGTTACCACAACTGAACTGCATGACCACGCGAATTAATTGATTGAAGCATGTCCTCGGGTAAAGGATCACAAAGAACAGTTGTGTACTTGTGTTTCGGTATATAAACAACGACAAGGGCTGGCAAGATAGACCTCAACTTTCTTGGATCTGTATCGAGGTCCCATACATAGAATTATGTTGATATTGTGGAGTCTCCAATATGTTTTGAACATGAAAATAAACATCATTGATTGACTACCACTATTTGTTGTAATAATTTAACAAGATGGTATAGTTTTCAACAATTTTTGAACAGTAGATTTGTATCTTTGATTCCTTTACTAAATGAAGATCCTTAAATTTGCTTATAGTTTATAGCTGGGGCTTTATTTTATGCATGTACCCTTCATTTTAATAAGTTGTCATTGTTCATAATTATATACTATAGTTGGTGATTGTGTAAGTGTTGATTTCTACATACTTGTGATGAAATAAGTGATATGTACTTGGTGTTGGAATATTTGCCAGAAGATAAGTAAGGAAATGCAAATTTCTTATTGTAACAATTTTCAATGTATATCTTCCCCTTAAATATAGGATTATAAATTTATCACATTCATATAAAAAGAGCCTCTTAGTCTGTCTTTTTTATGTTTGCTTTATATATTTTTTATTTAAATATTTGTATGTATATGGTGTATATTATTATTTGGTTATAAATATAAAAGGTAGAATCTTCATGTTTTAGATTGTATATTAATTAAGGCTATATAATTGATTTATTAATCATTGAAAATGAACCGAACGATCTTTTTGACATGAAAAATTTTCTTATAATAGTATTTACTGTAAACTAACTAATTATTTAACATTTTTATCGAAATTTCAAAGCATGAGCCAAATTCTTCATGAAGTGAAATGTTCATATTTAAAATACAAATATATGTAAATACATACCATAAATAGCTAAATACATGTGGATTAATTTCTATCCAAACAAACAGTATGATTCATATTAACAATTTATGCAAAAATTGGTTATTTTCTTTCTAAAAATAGTCATTCCTACAAAATCTGGCCCAAAATCCAAGAGAGCTACTAATGAAAAAACATATTTCCGATAGCTTTAGTATAAAAGTATTACCGAAAGTAAAAAAGGAGTGTTAGTCGTGTACAATCACGCCGTGAAAATAGTTTTCACCGCCTTATATTAGTGTTTAAATATAATAGTTACTTTTAACAACCTATCAAATTAAATGGTTTTGTGATTGTCGCTAATATCCAACTCAAAAACATATTCTCTAATTTCTAATTATTTTAATTTATATTAGTTTGTTGGGTGATGTTATATGTATTCATAAAAAATATATACATATATCCGAAGTTCAAAGACAAAACAAATAATTACATAAACAGAGAGTGATACGAAATATTTTGAAGTCACACATAAATATTTTTTATATGATCAAACTTTCTGTATTACAAAAATCTGAATATTAATTTTGTCATAGATATTAATCCATTGGGTATAAAAATATTACTCCACCAAATATACGAAATGATATCCAATTTGAAAATCCCAAAGAATATAGTGGCCGAACTAGAAAAAACATAACTTGCGCCCACGGCAAGCCAAGACTTGTACGTTTCTAACCAGAAATAATCAAAATCAAAAACCCAATTTGTGTAATCACAAAATCAAAATCAAAATCCAAATCAAAAACGATTTTACGGAAGTCAAACCTCTTTCAATCATCGGAAAAAAAGCCATTCCAAAATCCTCGCCGCCTTATCTCCGCCTCTTCCTCCGCCTCTATCAACTCAACTATCGAACCTCTACACTTTTCCAAGTCATCATCAGATCGTCTGATTACGTCACCACGCGGCGGAGGTAGAGGCGGAGGCGGTGGTTGCTGACATCACAACTGATTAAAGTTCCGTTTTTGGAATTTATTTCAGTTCCGTTTGTGAATATTTATTTCTAGTCAACAGTAAATAAATAAAGAGGGAAAAAATATAAATTATTGTTTTTAATTTTAATTATGAAGAAAAGTGTGAATAACAGTAATGGTGGCATTGCTAATGGTAAGATGGTGAAGAATGGGAGTAGTTCAAGTGGTAATGGATTCTTACCGTTTTCAATCAAGTTGATGTCGTCTTGTATCAAAACGGTGTCGTCTAATGTGAGGTCCGCTGGCGCCTCCATATCCTCCGATGATCAGCAACATAAAGACCAGGTATTTGAATTAGTTTATAGTTGTATATCAATTTCCTTGAATGTTTTTGTTGATTTAGTTATCGAGTTATTGATCTTAATGATTGAAGCGTTTATGTTGTTGCAAATTATATGTGGATTATGTTCAGAAGTGATTTTGTTGGTAGAGTAGATGAGTTATGGTTTTTGAGATTTGAAGTTGGTGATGATTTGTTCGGAGTTATATGGTAGAGCAGATGGCTATATTGGATTCTTGTGGAGGGTAAGTTGTTGATCAACTAAATTTTAAATTTGTGTGATTGCGGCGCCAATGGGATAAAAAAGGTAAGAGATCTAGTAGATTGAGTAGAGATCTAGTGGAAGTTACTTGTACAGTTCTTCAGAAGCTCTTGCAATGTTAAAATCTGATTCATTACTATCCTAATTGAGTTGTGGTTGTTAGTGAACAACCAAAATGTTATGTTAGCAGAGTTTCTTATACCCTTTATGGAAAATACTCTAATCTATGATGATTGACGTTAATTAAGAATGATATGTCGCTGCATCTCGCAGTTGCCATATTGTACTGGCTACTTTCATCTCTTTAACTATGAACATATTTAGATTACAAGAAACAACAGATATGTGATTAGAAGGTAACAGTGAAACCAGTTAAAGTGACACTTGAATTTGTCCCATCTCGAGTTGATGTATAAAAGTTGTGGCATTGGTGGCAACACTCTTCAAAAAATGGGGCACCTGCATTCATTATGATATTACAAGTATAATTACAGACATGCTAAGTTGTGGTGAGCCACCGTCACATTAGTTTCACTCCCAGATGTATCACTAAGTAAAGTAGCTTTTGAGCTTGTGAATTATTATCAAAGTTAAAGAGAGAAGGCGTTTTATTTCCTTTCTGAGTCAAAGTGAAAGAAGAGAATGGTCAAGTGGAATATTTTTAATTAAATATGACAAAATAAAGATAGTAATACGCCCATAACAATCAAACTACCTGATTTAATTAAATCAGATAACTTTTTAATTGGTTTTCAACACGACCTCGTGAATTTCCTACCAGTGTTTATATGTTCTTATTTCGATATCTAACTAAATTCTGTCTTTAATATGCTATAGCATTCTTTGCTATCTCTGATCAATTTTCTGCTTCGGTAGATTGGTTTGATTGCCATTTTTATCCAAGCGCCTCATTAGAAAAAGTCCCTCCAAGATCACTGCAAGTTATAACTATCTTATTCAGGCCTCTCTTAATTCATTCAACAGGTGTTGTGGGCGTGCTTCGATAAGTTAGAAATTGGTCCTTCTACAGTTAAGCAGGTCCTCCTTATTGGGTATTCTAATGGATTTCAAGTTCTTGATGTCGAAGATGCATCCAATATTTCTGAACTGGTCTCAAGGCGTGATGACCTAGTCACATTTCTTCAGATGCAACCTACACCAGCAAAGACTGAAGGCCGTGAAGGATATAGTAAATCACATCCCATGCTGTTGGTTGTAGCAAGTGAGGCTATGGCTGATTCGGGCCCCATACAGAATGGGAAAGACGGTGTGTTACGAGATGGATTTGCGGAGTCCCCTGTAGGAAATCATGTGAATTCTCTTACTGCTGTACGTTTTTACTCCTTCAGGTCACACAATTACGTCCACACTTTGAGATTCCGCTCGACAGTGCACATGATAAGATGCAGCCAGCAGATAGTTGCTGTTGGTCTCACGGCACAAGTATGCATCCTCTTTGAATCTAGTTATTCTCAAACTTTAGTTCTTTTCTGTTTTCTATGATCTTTATCGCAGTGGGTTTTGTGTATCCTTGCAGATATACTGTTTTGATGCTCTAACTCTACAGAATAAGTTCAGTGTTCTGACCCATCCAATCCCTCAATTGGGAGGTTTAGGTACCACTGGGGTAAATAATGGTTATGGGCCTATGGCTGTGGGGCCAAGGTGGTTAGCTTATGCTTCAAACAATCCATTGCATTCAAATACAGGGCGGTTGAGCCCCCAAAGTATCAGTCCATCCCCAGGCATTAGTCCCTCTACATCACCTAGCAGTGGTCAACTTGTTGCTAGATATGCTGTGGAATCAAGTAAACATATAGCTGCTGGATTAATTAATCTGGGTGATATGGGATACAAAACTTTATCAAAGTATTGCCATGAATTTCTTCCTGATGGTTCAGGATCACCTGTCACATCAAGTGCTAGTTGGAAAGCAGCGAGGAGTATATCACATCCTACAGATGCAGATGCTGCTGGGATGGTTGGTCTTCTGGCCTAATTTATTTAATTATCTTATGTATGTAGTCCTTGTCAAATGTTAGCGAGTGTCGTTTTCCTTTTCATGCAAAGAACACATTTTTTTGGTGTTGCTGTGCTACCAGCTGGACCCACATATATTGTGTACATCTCTTTTCATTATCCATTTTCTCTAGGCAATATGCAATATAATTACGAGTACATATATATATGTTATCTGAAATTGAGAATGGTGAACTGCTTGTCATATAGTAAGAGATACATGAATGGTCTTAAAACTCGAGCATGTATTTATCAATTGAAGTGTGCCCAACAAGTTCATCTAAGGTTTAAACTCTCAAGCAGCTGGTTGTAATTCCTCAAGATTTGTTGACCTGATGGTGAGACATAATTGTCTCTGCTATAGCAGAAAGCCAGTTTACCTTGGGATAGTTTCAAACTTTCATAATTATCCCATAATCTGTCCTCGAAATTTCCATTTTTAAATAATATGAAAGTTTCTTTTTTGCATTATATTTTCACTATCTTCTTTTCTTATTGTTTTTTTTAAAAATACTTCATTGCAGGTTGTCATAAAAGATTTTGAATCCAGAGCTATTGTTGCTCAGTTCAGGGCCCATACGAGTCCTGTATCTGCCCTATGTTTCGATCCCAGTGGAACTCTTCTTGTTACTGCATCCATACATGGAAACAATATAAATATATTTAGGATTATGCCTTCTTCCTTGCAAAATGGATCTGGCTCTCATACCTATGACTGGAGTGCTTCTCATGTGCATCTCTACAAGCTTCGCCGCGGCATGACTTCTGCTGTGTGTACCTGACTACCCATCTCTTGCTTCTGTCTAGATATCTCATTTTTCTTTGTTTGTCCCATTTTGGCATTTCTAGTGTTGATTTTAGCTTTTGTTTGTTTCTTCTGGTGGAACAGGTAATTCAGGATATTTGTTTTAGTCACTTCAGTCAGTGGGTAGCTATTGTGTCTTCAAGAGGAACTTGCCATGTGTATGTTCTGTCGCCTTTTGGTGGCGAGACAGGCCTCCACTTGGTCAGCTCGCATGCTGATGGATCTACTCTGTCACCTATTCTTTCTACGCCATGGTGGTCAACCTCATGTTTTCTGACAAACCAGCAATCCTCTCCACCACCACCCACTATCACACTCTCTGTTGTGAGCAGAATAAAGAACGGTGGCTGGCTTAGTTCAGTCAGCAATGCGGCATCTTCTGCTGCCGGAAAGGTTCTTGTACCTTCTGGTGTGGTCGCTGCTGTTTTTCACAATGCTCTATGCCAGAGCATGCAGCCTACTTTATCGAACCGCAACGTTCTCGAGCACCTGTTGGTTTACTCTCCTTCAGGTCATCTCTTACAATATGAGATGATTCCTTGGCTTGGAGGAGAACAGGGGGAGTCTTTTCCTAGAAATGGTCCAGGTTCATTGATGCAGGAAGAGGAGTTACGTGTGAAAGTGGAGCCTGTTCGATGGTGGGATGTTTGTCGACGAGCTGACTGGCCTGATAGGGAAGAACACATCAATGGGATTACCCTAGGTAGAGATGGCTCTTCAGAGCTGATAACCGGAAATTCTTCATGTGATGAGAATTCCTCTGAAGATAAGGATCTTGTAAAACCACTTGATCGATCTCATTGGTATCTTTCTAATGCTGAAGTGCAGTTAAGGTCTGGAAGGACACCTATTTGGCAAAATTCGAAGGTACTTAACGTATTTGTATATATTATTCTGGAAGAAACATATATTTATTATCATTCTTCCTTTAATTACAGATAGGATTTTATACGATGGATACTCGTGAGAAGGAGAATCAGAACAATAGCAGCAACTACACTGGTGGAGAGATTGAAATTGAGAAGATTCCTGTCTGTGAGATCCAAATAAGACGCAAGGATTTACTTCCTATATTTGAACATTTTCACGGGATTAATCCATCTTACGGTGATGAAAGGTAATAAAGCGGCCTTCATGTAATAATATGTAGTTTGATTTGAATAGTTCTTACTAATAATTATGCCCTGAAGTGACATAAGTTCTGGACTTGTGATCATGTTCAGAACGCTTTAGTTGAATTCTTTTGATTTACTTCCCATGTTTGACCATTTTCACCGGATTGATCCAGCTTATGGTGATAAAAGGTAATTAAACGGCTCTCTGATTTTTGCGTTTATGTATTAATTTGTACTCTGCTAGGAATAGTTTCTATGTTTTGATTAGCGTAAGTTCTGGACTGGTGATCACGTTCAATACAATCTTACTGCTGTTATCTTTAGTAGAACTCTGTGGCAATATCCAGTTTAGGTATTCCTCTAAGCATAAAGTATCAGCTTTGCTTTTTATATGTTCAAATTTTGTTTGCATTGGAACATAAAGAGTTCATAATATGGAAACACTTTCTGAAGAAGTAAAGATTGGGGTGAAATTCCTCGGAGAGTGATTATTTTAATGCATAAACTGAGATTTTGATGCCAGCATGATCCATGAATAAGTTGATCTGGAGGTGGTTCCATTCACAAAGTTAGGGTTTAAAACTTATCTACAGTTTAGAAAAAGGCTCCTTGTTGAATGATAGTTCAAGCTATTTCAGCATCATTTATAATGTCAGTCTTTGGCATTCAAGTTAAAGGTTTTTTATCGTCATATGCTCTTGCAGGAAACATGTCAATGGAAGATATGCTACATCCATCATACCATCTAGTTCTAAAGGAAAATCAGATGATAGTATGGCATCTGGAACTAGGTCGATTTCAATTGGAGTAACTGAAAAGTCTAACCCAGGTAAGTAACCCTCTCTTTCTGATCACGTATATTGGTACGCGAAGTATTGTTTACTCTGTTTATGTGGTAGCTCATAAGCGTCAAATATGTATCAGGTTCTTTGAGGACATCTGGATCCTTGTATGATTATAATGAGAGCGGGGCGTCAACACCGACTTCTCATGTGGATTTATCAGTGGCTCAGAATGATAGCATAAGGTACAGTAATGTCTTATCTTCTGTTTCACTGAACCACCAGGCCTTTGGCATTATTAGTGCTTCTCCAGAGTCTCCTGTGAATTTCTCGACTTCTGTTGAGGAGAACTATGTTGTAAATAGCCGAATTTCTCCCACAAGCGCTTATTATATAGAAGCCACTGGCGAGACTCCTGTTGAAGTGACGCAAGTTGCTGAAATTGATGGAACTTCAAGCTCCACTGCCAAGTTTTCTGGTGTGACAAAGGTTGCAAGAGAGGAGCAAGGGCATGAAGATATGCCCCAAGCTGAAGGTTGTGGACAGTACTTTCAAGAGGACTACTGTGAAGACTCAACTAACAGTGAATCTCAGGAATTAGCAGCTGGTCTTGTCGATACTGGCAGCAACCGAAGTCTCATTGACAAGGAGACAGACGAGGATGAGGGCGTTGATGACATGCTTGGAGGTGTATTTGCCTTCTCCGAGGAAGGTAACTCGACATACTTGGAGTTGTCAAGATCATTTATATTGTCATAATTTCTTTTTCCATCTAGCCTCTTCATCCTCTCATGTGTCGGAAGAAACCTAATCTAACATTTCACGATTGCAGGTTGATAGTTGTTGATAGTAGGTAGCAAGAAGCCACATAATGACATTGTAATTAATCAACCAGAGCTGAATCGATGATCAGCCTGCTTAGTCGTTGGTGGCTTACTGACCAATTTGATGAAATCTTTCAAGTCTCATTTCTCCTGTTCAAATTTGTTTTATACTTTTGCTGTATATTTAAATTGATTATGGAAATGATTTGTGGACGCTAAACAGTCTGCTTGTGATACATTTGTTGTTTAATCCAAAGAAAAATAAGAAACAAAACGAATTTTTTTATCGTTTTAATCAATAGGACAATTGTGCTTACATGATTCTGCAAGTATTTTTATTATTGTAACCACCTTCATTATTGTTACTTTTATTATTTCTATGTTCTACTGAATTTATGGAAAGCCAGAATTAATTATAAAATGATAGTATTATGGTTTTTTATGCTATAGGTAAAAAGTAATTGACGCTCCGTAGTTAGTAGGGAAATGATCGTTAAAATGAATTGACATGGTAAATGGTAATAGTCCACATAAGAAGACGATGCATAATACGGAAGTTCTGTATCTATACATTTGTTTTGGGGTGCAGGGTAGCACTTGACTTGTTAAGGTAACAAGCTCGATTTTAGTGTTTGCGTAGATCGGGTAAAATGCGGAATCGTGTAGTATCCGAATCGACTCGTTTATTACCTTAGTCCTTAAGGCAATATAAAAAACCTTACTCTACCACATACAATAATGATAAATACGTCGATTGCCGGTGTATTTTGAGCATTAATAAATTACATAAATCTTTAATTATTTAAATTATTTATAATAAAGTTCAAAAACATTAATTATTATTAAACGAGTTGGGCTTTTCAATTGAGCACAATATTAACCTCGTACCCGAACATTAACTATTGAGAATCTATTGAGTCAGGTTACCCGGCTCGCTACCACCAATGTTCTCTCTTTTCCTCATCATGCATCTTATGAATTCTTGCTTACGAATTTATAAATATATGGAAATACATATAATAATCCAAAATTTACAAATGAAAATATTTATACAATAAATGATCTATAAAAATTGAAATATTTGTCGATGATGAAATTAAGTTTCATCATCTCAAAATAATTCGAACACAGTGTTACATTGACATACTTACCAATTTATAAAGAATAATCCTAAGTTAAGCGTTACAATTCATTCTGCGATCGATGTGTCTAATTGTATGAAGTCTGCAAATTCTTGGGAGCTTATTCGCCTTCCAAACTTTGATAGGCAATCTATGTGTTGCTGTCTTAAGAATCTCACAGATATCTTTTCGATCTTGTCTAGGACCGGAAGCAACCCGGTCGAGCCCTCGGAGCACAGCACAACATTGATCTGTTGGTTGCTGTTGTGTCCCGATGATCATTGGTTTGCATGGTGTTAACTGTGGAACTATTTCTTCATATGTTATCGTTCCCATGGAGAGACTCGCCATTGAAGCCAAAAAAATCATCATCAAGATTATAATGTTCTTCATTTTTTTTTTTGTGGGTGATTTTTCTAGCTGTATGTATCTGAATACTGGTTTTTATTTGGTTGATATGATCATAGAAATCAAGCTTATTTATATTGCATGAAAATGTATCATGCATGATTCTGTACCATACGATTAATATGTGGGGAATTTGAGATTGACTTTTTCTTTTGGGGTGGTCAACGGTATATATTCATGGATATTAATTGCTCACTTAAATAATGGTTGTTTGTAATTAAATAGAGAGTATGAACCAATGAGGAAATTCCATAAGATTGTTTACCATTTTCGGTAACATATAATCCATCCAAATTTTTAGGAGTATTTGTTATCTAGAGGTTAATGGTTAAACACGTAATAATTGCAAAGAAAGAATGTAATAAAAATATAAATTGGAATTGTAGAATGATAAGTTAAAATTACATTATTGTTGGTTGATAATTTAATAAGAAAAATGGTCAAAAGTTACATATTATTAAAATGAATATGAGGATAATTTTCTTTACTAGAATGCTTAATATTTTGAAATAATGGGGTATCCAATAAAAATCCTACTTTAATTATAAAAGAAATCATTATCTAAATTTGTGAAACGGCTATGATATGTGCAAAACCATTTTCGTGGGCAACACTGTGCACATCAAAATAGTGTTAATTTTATAAACGAAATTATTATTTTACTCTTGTGTAAAGTTTTTTGAAATACTACACTTATAAATAGGGGGTAGAATTGTAGTTTTACTCCCAAAATCACTATTTAGGTGTGTATAACAACTCAACATTTTCATGTCATTTAACGCCATTAATTTTGACCTTTCTTAATTTATTTATTCCTCAGTTGACTTAATAACCTATGTTTATAAGAGGCCAAAGAGGGTAAAGCATTTTTGTTATTGGTTTATGTCCGTTTGAATTGGGGCGAATTAGTGGGAGGAGAATTCTTTAAAATTATCTTAGGGGAAGAGAATTAGTGGGAATCAGGGAGAATATATTTTATTGTTGTTTGAGTATCATAATTATAAACAAGGAGAATCAGGGGATGGAGGAAAATATAATAAAAAATGTGATTCCCCTCAATTCTCCTCCGATTTGGAGGGTAGAAAATTTGAGGAGAATCAGTGGTAATGGAGGTGGACCACTGGTAATGAATTCTCCTACCTAGATTTCAATTTGATTCCCAAATACAATTTTTTCTAAAATTCCCTTTCATTCCCCCGGTTCTCCCCAATCCAAACACATCATTACTATCGCATGATTGATCATATTGATTTCATCAAGACTTTCTTGAGATATCTGGAGGAGCTACTTGAATCTTGTCAAATATCAATACTTGAGAATGAAATCAATAATATGCTCATATCACTGCTCTAGGTAACCATTCAAGACAAACTTCATCAAGGCCTAGCGACACAAATTATCTACTCCTTCAGTGGATATGTGTACAGCTTCACAATGCTATCAATAATACAACTAATTGTTTATCATATGGTTAAACAATCTTTGATTCTTAGAAGAGTATATTATAATAATCAAATAACATTTTTTGAAAATTTGAGAAAATTTTATAGTAAATTATAAAAACATCATATGTTTATACACTCAATAATACAACTAATTGTTTTCAATTTTTTGTACAATAAATCCAAGAATAATATCATAGAACACAATAAAAATATATTATAGATTAATTACTACTAAATAATGAAAAAACAAGTGAGTGCAACTTTTAAAAATTTCAATATTGATCATGTATCTGAGTACTCTCATATATCTTCAAATAGTTGTTAAGATCATATACGTTGGGTTGTCATTTAATTTTTATAAATATTCAAAAAATAGCAACAATTGAATACATCAAATGTAGAATTATCTTTGTCATTTCTTGTAACAAATAAAATGTAGGTATCGAAAATGTCGGATATGACAATTTTTCATAAAAAAGGACAAGAGATCTTGTCCTTTTTGGTAGAGATACGACAAAAATCTACTGTCTTTTAAAAGTCATCTTATTTACTACTTTTGTCCTTAGTCTCAAGCTCGAAAATCAACTAAAACAGACCTCTATTTGTCAAATTTTATCGTATAGTTTAATTAATAAATTAATTAAAAATTATTTATTAATTGTCAAATTTTATCTTTTAAAGTCATTAAAAAAAATTATTTAATTACATCATTGTTAAATTTTGTCGTATGTTCTTGAGCTCAACAAAAAAAACAACAATCTAGAGCTTTGGGCTCATGCTGATATTTACTCTTTTATGCATAAATCGAAGACTAATTTGTTGAGTTCACTGTGCTTTAGAATAATGAGTGAACAAAGTGTGGACTTTGAGTTTGGCTTGGTCTTCCATTGTCATCAAAAACGATTTCAGCTTAGCTTAGATTTCCTTTATCATCCAAAACAAATTTCCAACTCTATCGGGACCGAAATAGATGGAGAAATAATGTGCAAATTATGAGTCAAAAAACAAAGAAAGCCATCAAACTTCATACTGGTCTTCAAAAAAATACCAAGTTTCATCACAACACAAAGTTGTGCATACTTTTCATCAATTTATGACTTTAATAAATATATTTTTCACAATCATAAAAATCCAAGCTTTCAACTTTTCACATCTTCTAATCACTTCAATTGTTCAATTACAAAAAAAAATACCAAACTAAATCATACAAAAATTAAATCATTTCTAAGTAGACTACTACCAGAAAAAATTATATTATATTTCAAAACTAAATCAACATCAATTGAAAATTATAGGAACTTATTACTTGAGAAATATCAAAGACCTGGTTCGGCTGATATGATCAATCACAATTTCAACTTTTTAAAGGAAAAAATTGGATCAATTAGGAGAGATCATAATTTGAAAAAATAATTTCAGTAAAGTGATATTAATAAATGATTAAATAAAGTATATGATAATGTAGTCATGGTGATTAGAACTACGGGATTACTTAAAAGAATGTAGAAGAAGAAAATCGATGAGGGTGGAGGCGGGCTTTCTCAGAATTGGAGAGAATGGGGAGGACGGTCGTGAGTGGAGCTTTCTCATAAGTGGAGAAAATATAGCTGATGTGTAGATACAAGCCAAAAGGTTTGGATAAGTTTAGATCATAGATATAGAAGCAGATTAACGGCTCGTAAGGTATGTATCATGATGGCCAGGATTGTGTTGTTTGAAATAGGTTATACAACTATGATAAAATAAGATAATTTTGTCTTTTTTGTCCTTGTGTTAATTTTTTCATTCTTCTTTTTTGACTATTTATTAATCTAACTTTGAATAATTCAACGACATATCGAATTTTTTGAAACTTAGTGAGGTGAAAATCGAACCCAGGTACTTTTGGTCACTAGCGAGAGCCTTTTCCACTAGGCTATCCGATTAACTCAAGGACATATCGACTTAAGACACCATAACTAATTACTTGTGAAGTATTCATGTAATTAATGTGTTAAGTATGAATGTCGAGATATGAATGAATAACTCTTGCGTTGGTGCACAACAAGAATGACATATCAAAATTAGTTAGGAGTTATAGTTCGACATCATTAGATTATAATCGAGTTAAATAGATTAACATGATTATTGTTAAAAGAGTAATTGATGATTATGTCATGTATCATATTATTATGTTACCAAATTTATCAAAACTTGTCCTGTTAGGTCATTTTATATTATTAGTATATAAGATTTTTCTAGTATTATGAGTTTTTTTCTTAAATTAATGCCTTGTGTATTTTAATCATAGTTTATTTTCCTTTGTAACTTAAATTTAATTGATTTCGTCTTTTTACGAGCCAAAATAAGTAATCAGTCAAACCAAATAAATAACTTGTCAAAATTCCTAAAACGCGTGAAAATCGATGAAACCGTGTGGAAAAGTGACAGAAAACGCGTGAAAATAACCGGTAATGGATTTTAATAACCGGTTAAAAAATGCGTTTTGGTCTTTTTCACGTGCTTTCTAGGGAAAAAATCAGACAACTTTACGTAGGAAAGCTAGTGAAAAAAACGCGCGAAACCGGAAAACCGGCAATAAACGATCAATTATAGCACGTTTGGTTAACGCGCAAACGCGTTCAAAACAGTGGCCCAAAAGTGTATAAAACCCTGCCCATGAGTGGCCCAGACTAATACGCGTTAAATACGAACACATTGGTGTATAGTCTGGTTCAATCCATTTATGTGTTACTAACCATTTAAAAAGAATTTCATTTTTATAGATTGACTTATATCCGTTAAAAATAAAAGTACTTATGATAGTTCCTCAAATATAAGCACTTCTTATAGTTTATCTCTAATGAACTCTTTTTCTTCTAGGTTGTGTTTATAATTAATATTTTATTTACTTAGTATAGGTTTATTTACAATATTATTTATAAAATAAATTTCGTCAATAATTTACATTAAACCAAAAACAAATGAAAATAGTTAAATAAATTTGATTAATATTACTTCTATACTATATATAGTGCCTAAGGCCTCAAAAAGGCACATGACCTTTTTTCTTTTTTTTCTATTTTTTTCATTTATTTTGAAATGGTAGTTACATTTTTCATATAATAACCTTTTTTTTTAGTTGGTAGTGACTTTAGTATATTGCATGTTAAAAACAATGTTAATTATATGAGATAAATTAAAAATAATAATATGAGATAAGTAAAAAATTATTCTTACATTTAGAGAACTCTTTTTAGAAAATATATAACTAAATTCATTTAACTACTTCTATTTATTGTTTGTTTAACTTAAATTATTGAAAAAATCTATTATATCCATTATTTTTTAAATACACAAATATTAACTAAACAAAATATTAATAGGCACAGATATTAAATGTGCAGTTGTGCACCACTGCACTTGCGACTAGTTTAAATAGTGACTAAGGTGCTTTTTGTGGTAGTATAAATTGAGTATTGCTCCGTTCTAAAGCAAATGTAATCTTATGTCATGACAGGCATGGGGACAAAATCAAACTATATTGGAATCTTTAAACTATCTAACAATCCAAGGTTTCTAGTCTAGTGGTATTGGACATGAGCCTCTTTCAAAGAAGTTTCGGATTCAATTCTCGCAGAGGAGTATATTTAAACATACTTTTTTTGCTTTCATGGCAATAATATATTATCGTCTGGAGTAGATTAAATGCCTAAAATCAAAACTTAATAAATGGCTTAATCCTTGCTACTTTCTTCAACTTTATTTATATATTTTTGTTCAGCTACGTAAAGTGTTTCACGATGGAAATGTATATCGAATTCGTGCAATGTCTCAAAATCCTCATATATGTGCGTCTTGGGCAGATATCGGACACGTTCAGGTCAGTTCATCATATACGTGCCCATTGAGTAGTCGAAAATGTTGCTAAATGTACATCTATTTTTACCAACCAGGCAACCATCTTATATTTATGGAAACACGCTCCTTTCCTCACCCCACCCCACCTATTTGTTGTCATATTCCACCCTGACCCGCTCCATCTCGCTCTTCCGCACCTCCAACCCTGATCTGTGTATTCGTCCAATGGAAAGTAAGAGTGTCGGATATATGAAATTATTAAATCTCGTAATATGCCCGTTGAACAATTAGATTGTACACCCAATTTACTTACTTAAAATAAGTTTTTAGGAATATTAATTTTGGTAAAAATTAATATTTTAGGATTACCCGAATTGACATTAGAGGTTATGAACTTATGATGAGTTAATGGAGTCCGCTCATGATCTATGTACTAGATGATAAATTTCTCTTGTCAATCGGGCCTAAGAGCTAACACATCCAACGAAATTGAATTATCAATATTATTTACAACTTTCCGGATTCAATGTGTAACATATAAAAGAATATTTGGGATCAATATGCTGTTGACCAAAGTCCATAATCATAAATAATACTCCCTCCGTTCCAAAATAATTGACTTCACGCTTTTCGAAACACAACTTCAATCATCAATTACTTTTTATTTACATTATATAAAATTACAAAAAAATAATAATATGAAAGTATTTTGAAAAACGAATTCAATTATATCAATTTTATATTTTTTGGACTAATGAATATAAAGTAATTAGTAGTCAAAGTTTGGCACAAATTCCCAAAACGTCAATTAAATTGGAACAGAGGAGTATGTGAGAAAAAAGTGGAGGACTTTTGGTCAAAGTCCATAGGAATTTTTAAAATATAAACCAAAACAACTCATTTTTAAACCAAGCATTTTTATCATATTCATCCATGGAAACAAGTTATTGTATTCTAAAGTGCACTCTTTTTATTTTGGTCTATAAAAAAACAACACATTGTTCATTTGACTAGGTCTACCTACAGTCTAGCCCAAATATATATTCATACTTTAAATTCTTACAGGGCAAAGTTGAAAAATAGGAATTAGAATTTCAGTCCAAAATATTTCGACTACATTTTTTATTGGTTTATAAGGGTTATTTTTTTATATATAAATTAACGATGATGTGAGTTTCGAACCAGCAAGAGACTTTTTCACTAGGCTATTCGATTAACTCAATTTATAAAGGGTTATTTAAGTAATGAGTAAGTTGGTTTTTGTGGTAGTATAAATTGAGTATTAATAAATGTGGGATGTTGAATAACAGGGATGAGAAAGAAGCAATATTAGGAGATTGTGTCGATAGTAATAAATCATCAATAATAACAGAAGATCATCATCTCCAAGGAGGAGGAGATGGATCGATTACTAAACGGTCCACTACTGAAGGATCTTCATTCGAAACTTCAGAAAAACATACTACGAATAATCGATTTTATAGAAAAATAAGACGAACTCACACGTTACAATTCATGTCGCGACCAATGTATGTAACTGTACGAAGTCCGCAAATTTTTGGTAGCCTATTTGCCTTATCAAATTTGATTGGCAATTTATTTGCAGCTGTTTTAAGAATTTGACAAATATCCTTTTGATCTTGTTTGGAAGCAGAAGCAACCTCATCGAGACCTTTCAACACAGCACAACATACAAATGATGGTTGAGGATCATTTTCAATTGCATATGGCTTACATGGACTCAATTGAGGAATTATTTCTTCATATGTAATTTTTGCCATAGAGATAGTAGCCATTGAAGCCAATAAAATCATCAAAGTAATAGAATACTTCATCTTTCTAATTATTTTTTGAGATTTTTCTGAGGTATAAAATATAATATGAATATGGTGTATAATGTTTATGAGATGAAGCTTATTTATATTGGGTGAAAATGTGTGTGTACTGTTTTATTGGTCAATAACGTTGCATAATTAAGATTACATTAATTGGTCACTTATTGTGAACCGATATATGATTGCTCAAAGATCAACTGATAAGATTGTTTTCTATTTCGAGAACATATATTTCGTCCGTTTCTAGTTTTAATTATCATATACTACTTTTTTAATTTGAATTAGCCACCAGAGTATTAATACAATGGTATTATAATTAATAAAAAAAAAAATTAAAACATGAAATAAATTGTCTCCAATAAAACTTGAACCTAATACTTCTTAATTATCGAGTTAATCGAATAGCCTAGTGAAAAAAGCTCTCGCTAGTGACCAGAAGATCCTGGGTTCGAATTTCACCTCATCGCCAATTTACAAAAAAAAAAAAAAAGAACAAAAATATATATACATACTAGTTAAGTAAACAAGAATTATGTAGCTCGTTTGGTATACCAAATTTTAGAGTGAATCATCTCAAATCTCTAACATATCAAAGGGAATGGAGTTAAAACCTAGTGGAAAAGGCTTTTACTAGTGACCAGAAAGGTCTGAGTTCAAAACTCACTTTATCGCTAATTTATAAAAACAGAAAACATATTAAAGGGGTTTGTTTAATTATTACTCGAATTAAGAGATGTAATTGGTGCACATCTATCTAGTCTCCTAACTGAAAGATGTCAATAGTATTATGCTTCTAAGAAGACAAAATTGCTAGTGAAATTGTTTATCGGGAATGATAAATAATTTATTTGGAAAATTAAGACTACACACAATACATACGCCTTTACAATATGGATTACTTATAGTCATAGAGTGCGTACTAAGTGCGCAGTTAATAGACCTCCTACATATTTGGTAAATCTCATACTAACATTTAGTACGCATTTAATAGACTTCGTACATATTTGGTAAATCTCGTACTAACATAATAGGCTGTAAACTACATCATTTAGATAAAAACATACTAGACAAAACTTGTGACAAGCTCGACAAAAAAATTTGGTAAGGATAACCAAACTCAAGATCTTACGATCACCTACACCAACTTAGTCACTCTTACTACTTGAATATAATATGTTAAGCTTCTAAGAATAACGTACGTAACTTCTTTATCTGTACAACTTAGGTTTATAAGTGAAGTCAAATTAAACATTTCAAACTGAGTTTTGCTCAAATTAACAGCTAACCACCCCTCACCTACTTTAATCGGACTCGTTTCAATTAGGTCATCCATATCAATTAATATTTCAAAACACAGACATTCTACGATATATCAACATACTATTAATTATACACATCACCAAGTAACTTCAATTCACTTTCATACAAGGCAAAAAATCTTGAACATTTGTTTGCAAATTAGTCCCATCTATTATTGCAAGAGAGGCCAACATTAATGAAGTTATGAAACTGGCTATTCCCTATAAACTTTCATTTTAATTGCTGATACTCATATCTTAATCCCAGAGAAGCTACAGAGTACTATATATTGTTCAATTTGTCATGAAACCACACCAATTAATACATCTAATTAATCTTGTGGTGTGGTAATGATCACTTAGTCAACATATACAAACTTGTTCTATCATCGATATTCGATACCACCTAAATTCAGATTTCAGAAAATCATCTGAGCATAATCAAGATCTCGAACTCCCTACTTAGGCATTTAAACGAGAAGCATGATTGATTAACAATACGACTAAAAAGATGAAAAAGAACCGCACAACAAACAACTGCAAGTTTTAAAGAACGAATAGCAAAACGACTGATCAATGTCATACACCAAAACTTCCAAAATCAACATGCATAAAGTTGCAAAATAACGTTTCAGTTTTAAGACTAAATAGAAAGAGCTGTATCACAGTTACTTTCTACTTGATCTTCTTCTTTGGCCTCAGCTGCAAAAGAATAGACATAAAAGAAATCTGAGTGCTAAAATTACAAAGAAGTACTTTTTATAAAAAAGCATAACATAAATTGAGTATAATCAATTACCTGGTTGCTGTGTCCACATTTCTTCTTCCTGCAGTTAACAGCACGAGGATGGAGGCGAGCGTAACATCTGCACAAACAAGAAATGACAACTGTAAGTTCCAGGCAGTAACATTCCATTCAACATATTTTACACCAAAAATGTGCACAATTTTTGTTGCAAATGTTCGCATATTAACAAAGATAGTAGTCACTGAAGAGATGTCGCCAAATATCTATGGTCACCTCCCTTCAATCAACTGCTATACATGAATAATATCGTGTATAAGTGAAGCCTGTAAGGCCATAACACAGAAGCCCCACAAAAACTGTGTTCCCTAAAATCTTCTAGTATTCTAAATGAGTAAAGCAAAACAGAAGAAACTTTATTCTTCAACTCGAAAGAGGCAAAAAGTATAAGCCAATGTATAATTTTAATTATGTGGTATTAACCGTTGACAATTAACTTCGAAATGAAGGGACTTTATTACATAAGGAGGGCCAATCAGAAATTAAAATATATTTCAAATATAGAGATTATTCATCATTTGATCAAGTTAAATTTAATATAAATCCACCTAAATATCTACTGAAATAACTGAAATACAGAGTATCACTAATGAGCACAAATCCACCTCGAGTATACTTTTGATATACAAAATATGTAGTATATATTAATATAAATCATAACTCTATCAATTCAAATACAACATAACACTCGATGAATGATAAAATTTAGAGGAAAAAATCATACTTGCGGCAAATCATTTTGTCCTGGTTGTACTTCCTTGCCAACGCCATCAAAGAGGGCTCAATGATACCTCCACGTAGCCTCAACACAAGATGCAATGTCGACTCTAAAAAACAATGAATTACACCATAATTAGAACTACATCAATCCACATCTCAGAAACTACTTCAATGAATTGTTGCATAGTATTGAATTCTAAAGTCTAACTAGTAATTTTGAACCGAAATTATAATTATAAAAACAATTCCAAATACTACTATTATTACTGTAATTCACTATTAACTTGATCATATAATTCAAACAAAAGTTATGCGTGAAAATCAAGGCTAAATTTTTTGTTAATTTCGAAATTAAAAATCAAATTGGACAACCTAATTCGTAATAGTATAATTAGATACCTTTCTGAATATTGTAATCAGCTAGAGTACGTCCATCTTCAAGCTGCTTCCCAGCAAAAATCAACCTCTGCTGATCAGGTGGAATACCTTTAACCCAAAAAAAATCCGATATCAATTAATGAACAATTTAATTAAACATCAAACTACATTAATAAATTGAAATAGAATCATTTGTGTACCTTCCTTGTCTTGAATCTTGGCTTTGACATTGTCAATGGTATCACTGGATTCGACCTCGAGAGTGATGGTCTTCCCGGTCAACGTTTTCACGAAGATCTGCATCTTGTTATCGCCTGCAAAATTCTTAGGGTTTCTCCAAATGCTGATTTAGGGTTCGGATTTATATATATAGTGGTTAGATTGGGCTTATAATGGACTCTGAGATTGGGGTTTTTCTTAGGAGATAACAAAATTATGTTATAGGGAGATAACACAAATGTTGGCCGTTGGATCAGGGTGGTTATGGATATTTTTGATCTTGTGGTTGATATCTAATGAGGGCGTTTTTGGCATTAATATTTTGATTAATTTAACCGAAATTGTTGCTTCACTCTCTCCTGATAGTGTGTGAACTACACTCTCCCATTTTAAAATATGGGAATTGGCGGTTATTTATTGATTTAATTGGCGGTTATTTAATGGATTATGCAACTAACTCCTATTTTTTCTCCACATTGATTGATGATTGAATTCGATTGGATTGTTTGTTTCCTTTTTTTGCTCCAACAATTTAATCTGACACGTTGTTTCTTAATGTCAATTACGGCATTAGTAGGTCATAAATGACGGTATTTAATTATTAATACGGATATTTTTAAAGATTTCTATAATAACATAGATTCCATAAGTATGATAATAGTGGAATGTCAGGATTGTTATAGAATTCCATTACATAAAACATTATTTCATGACTTATTGTTAGGACGAGAATCCTAATTTCAATAAATGACTTTAATCAATTTGCCAAAGATGTAGCCAGGATAATTATTATCTTTTATTTTGTTATTTGTCAGAATAAAGTATAAATATTCTCTCCTATTTTCACGATATTTAGATAAATGACGGTATTTAATTATTAATACAGATATTTTTAAAGATTTCTATAATAACATAGATTCCATAAGTATGGTAATAGTGGAATGTCACGATTGTTATAGAATTCCATTACATAAAACATTATGTTCATGACTTATTGTTAGGACGAGAATCCTAATTTCAATAAATGACTTTAATCAATTTGCCAAAGATGTAGCCAGGATAATTATTGCACACAGGATAATTTAGTAGGCAAGATTATAAGCTGAACACTCAAAATTCGGGTCTTTTCAAGAAAACTGCAATCTTTTCAGCTAGAAGATCATCATCATAGTTTAGAACATTCAATAACAACTTAATCACATCATACATTGCAATAACATAGCTATTGAATTTTCAGTATCAACCATAATGCAATACAATAAGTATCAATTATTCCACTTTCATATTTGAGTCAATTACGGCATTATTAGGTCATAATTGACTGTATTTAATTCTAGACGATTTTTATGTTGTCTAATTATGATTTTCTTCATTAAATTTATGTTGCCTTAATATTCTCCAGTATAATCCCTTTTTCATGGGATTCATATTTTGCAAATGTTCGAAGTTGTTTCCTAATTCGAAGTAGTTACATTAAGTTGATTATGTGTCCTAAATTTTCGATAGTGTAATTAATATTATATTTTACAAAATAATTGATTCCTATTTTATTGAGATTTATAATGACCTTAATTATTTTTGCCTTAATATTAGGCGGTTTAGCTAGTTTTTGGTAGGATCCCTATTTTCGTGGGATTCTTAGCCATTAGATTATGTGGTTTTCATTTAATTAGGATCTAACGTTGTGTGGACGCACTCTCCCAATTAATTCCACGATTATTTCGGTCTCCATGCAACTAATTGGCCACGATTTACTCCTGCATCATTTTCTGATTTTGCATTTTTTTTTGGTATGTTTTTTGTTTTATGTCGATAATGCTCCACATTATATGGGATTTTGACCTCGTTTTTTCGGTATTGGATTAATACCAAATTGTATATCGACTAAAGATGTATATTGAATTCATTCAGATTCCTTTGTGATTGCATTCTGAATTTATTAAGTCAATTTTTCGATTGCATTCTAAATTCATTACGTCAATTTTCTGATTGCATTCTGAATTCATTAACTTTATTTTCTGATTGCATTCTGAATTCATTAACTTTACATTGTGATTGCATTCTGAATTCAATACGGTTGCTTTGTGATTGCATTCTGAATTGTCATTACATTTTATTACTTCGAAAGAATGCAATGTTAAACAATTAGTATTACATTTTATGTCTTCGAAAGAATGTCATGCTAATGCATTGTCATTACATTTTATTACTGTAGAACAATGTCATTCTAATTGATAGGTATCACATTTTTTTAGCTTGAGGACAATGGCATGCTCGTAAATTGTCATTACATTTTGTTTCTTGGGAATAATGTAATGATAATTAATTGTCTTTACATTTTATTACTTCGAACACAATGTCATGCTAATGCATTGTCATTACATTTTATTACTGCAGAACAATGTCATTCTAATTGATAGGTATTACATTTTTTTAGCTTGAGGTCAATGTCATGCTCGTAAATTGTCATTACATTTTGTTTCTTGGAGAGAATGCAATGCTAATCAATTGTCATTACATTTTATTACTTCGAATACAATGTCAGACCATATATGAAATCCCAAACAAGAACTTCTATTATCAGACCATATATATATATAAAAAATAGTACTACTATTACACAAGATCTACACCATTTACACAGAATCAGACCATATATGAAATCCCAAACAAGAACTCGCGGTAGTTGAATATATCAATTGCCTCCATGATAAGTTCTTACTTCACCACAAGAACCTGATAATTCGACATGCCAATAATAATATATTAGTTCATAATTTTATCAACAAGCACTCACATTGCATTATATATGTTAAATAGAATGACATATATCTTATTTTCATTAATCACATAAAATTTTAAGTCATAATTCAGTAAACATCAGTTCTATTGCATTGTACATGTCACACAGAATGCAATAGAACTCAAATGCATTTAAACAGCAGTTATATTGGATTATTCATAGAAGACAACATCCCATTGATCTCAATTACATTACACAGTATTTCTAATGCATTTTTAGTCAACATGGGATGCCATCGATCTCATAAGCATTTAAACAACACGGAGATTGGATTATACATGCCACCCAAAAAATGCTATACATCTCAGACAAATGCATTCCATGTTACATTGGATTATTTAAGGTAGACAAAATCCCATATATATCAGTGACATTAAACAGTTTTTATAATGCATTTTTAATGTAACATGGAATGCCATAGACCTCGAACACATTTTAACAACATTGAAAATGGATTATACATGCCACCCACAAATGGTATACATCTCAAACACATTAAACATTAACTCTATTGATTTATATATGCACGACAGACTGCCATAATGTAGGAAATGCATTTAAACAACTTTGCCAGTGGATTATACATGATTGATAAAATGCCATAGATCTTTGAATTAATAGTATTATTTCTATTGCATTATATTAATGTAATTTCACATTCAAAAATTCAACTACTTAAACTTCAAATACAAACAGAACAATAACTGAAAATACACAAAAAGTCATCATTTTTAATTGAATTTACATTCCATTTTGTTCAATTCAAATTTACCCACTTTTTTTAATTCCACAAATTAGAGACTACAGTAACCACGACTACATAAATCCACAAGTTTCGAGCATTTTACAGATAACATCGACTACCTCCTTCAAAATTTTTGGTACTACATTGTTGAAAGAGTTAGAAAACAATTATCAATGGTTAATTTTGTTGTAAAGATATGATTTTTATGCTAATGGTTACGCCGGTAGTCAAAAGTTCCAATTTTTATTACTTGTTTGCCTAAAACAACCGCCAATTTCAACAATTAGAGTAGAAAAGTCCCTAATTAATAACCTTATTGCATTATTCTGCTTAAAACCAAAAAACACAACTATAAAATTAGTAATAACAACATAGTATACCTGCTTGCGCAACTCTTGACGATGATGCCATTGGATTAACTTTAGTGTCAACGCTCTTTGTCTCTTTGAAACGCTTAATGCTAGTGTTTCTAATGCTTTTAATGGAGAGTTTATGGGGTTTTGGAATTGTGATACAATATAACTACAGGAATGTTGGTTTCGCCTTGATTAATTGGTGATTTCCATGAATTTCGGCTCGATTAAATGCAACGAGCAAATATTAATTGCTGATCTCCATTAATTTCGCCTTGATTAATTGGTGGTTTCGCGTTGGATTGAATTCAGAGACGTGGGGGGGGGGGGGGGGGTTGTGTTGGGAGGCGGGAGAATTAAGAGTGTAATAGCGCGTGTCAATTATTGGGAGGAGGGAAATAAAATTTTGGTTGTAATAATTGGTAGTAAAAGACATCTTTAACCTTTGTTATTTGGGAGATAACACTAGTGAAACTCCTGAGATTGAAGCCCGTTTGGTAGGTACTGGAGTTTGGACAAAGATATGTAGCCCATCAATTTAATATACTGTAAATTAGCGATGAAGTGAGTATGGAACCATGAGCTTGTGGTCATTAGTAAGAAAGTAGTTATTAACTAATTTAGTATACCTTCTGGTCACTAGCGATGAAATGATGAATATGATAACGTTACAAATAACACATATGAAAATTACTAACTAATAGATCATTAGAGTAGTTATTAACTAATGAATGGACGTACCCCGGGGGGGGGGGGGAGGGGGGGCGTAGGGGGCCTGTTCCTCCTATGTTTTTCGATATCATTTTATTTTATAGATGATTTTTAAAATTTTGGTGATATATATGATAAAAGGTGTAAATAAACTAAGTGAAAGTGTATCTTAGTTGGTTAGATTCTACTTTTAAAAGGTAGAGGTCATAGGTCCAAGCCCCTCTATCTTTATTTTTAACATATTTTTTCATTTTTTATGAAACTTTAACTAGTTCTAATTTATTTTGATCTTCTATTTTATTTTTTTCAAAGTTGATCCCCTTAATTTCTATCCTAATTTCATCCTTGAACTAATGAACCATCAAAATGAAATGTAAGCCGCTCTCAAAATAAAATTGAACCTAAGAACTCTTTTTTGAAAGCTAGGATAAAATGTCATCCATAATTGAGCCATCCACACATGATTTAGTATACTTGGGCGTGGTTTGAAACTTTATGAGAATCTTATAAGTAGTTTTGTGGAACGATGATAAATAGCATGTGAACTAAAACGACTTGAGATCAATATATGTAATGCAAATTTAGTGTTATAATTATCTTTGTTTGTAATGGGAGACTCGTAAATGTTAGTGCGTACTATACAAATTTTATAACTTTGTGATCATAATTCGTAAGCTTACTTATTACACCAACTTAATCTATTTTTTATTCTTTAATTTAATTGGTTAGTGCTTCCTCCTATTCATAAGGATTGTTTATTTACACTTTTTTTTCATGTTAATAATTTGTCACCTTTGACCAATGTGTACATGCATTTAAGGAAGTAAGTCTACATGCATGCACTAGTTGATGATCAAAGTTAATGGAATGCATGTGTAGGTTAGTATCTCTATAATATATATATATATACAATGACATTCTAAACTTAATACTTCCTCCATTTTAATTTCTTATTTTGACTTTTAACTATTATTGAAACATGAGTTAAAATATAAATATCTCTTATTTTACTGGAAAAGTAATTAAAGAAAATTAATATTTTAAAAATATATATTGAAACACATCTAACAATATGATACAGGCCTATATTATTTTATATTAGCAACTAATGAAATTAGTAACGATCAAGATTTTCAAAATGTGACTCCTAAAATACAAAATAAATTTATAATTTAGGAGGGAGAGGTATGCAAAAGGCAAATGATAGCAAACCATAAACTTTAAAAGTAAAATGATAGAGTACAATGGAAATCATATTAATTGTTCATTGTGGAATACAAGCAATCAACTTTAAAGGACAAACAACAAACATTACAAGCCGTGGAAGAATCAAAAGGCTTAGTGTGTAGTACATTTCTACGATCCATTTGCACGTTATTATTAGGTCTCAACATCTGCGATAACAAAGAGAAATAAATATTTTAGATATTTGTACAAGAACACAACACAAGTTTCAAATGTTAGCTTATCATAATGCATATATTATATAATTGTTAGCAGAGAAAGTATCATACTACTCTGTATTTTCTCATGAATTCTTATTGTCTATTACGTACGTACCATACTACTTAAGAAAGTAATTAATTATCGACTATATATATCCTCCGTTACAAAATAAAGCAACTGTTATTTATTACACTTAGACACTCGTTCAAATGAGTGTAATCTAAGTGGCATTATGCAAAATCAATTTTATTTGTTGCAGTGGATTAAGGACAAAAATTGATTGGTAGACTCACAAGCAAGTGAAAAAGTAAAATAGAAAAAAGAAAAAAGCAAGTGTTAGAAGTTCCCAAAATAAATGATGAAACTTCTATTATTGAATTTGTCCTACTATTTTAGGAAGTATTGAGGATCGTTGGACAGGAGGAAGACAAAACAGAACAGAATGTTTTGGTGTTCCAATAATATAATATTAACGATAAAAGGTCAAGCACCTAAGTTGAACCTTTAGGAGGAGGATAATATCCAGGTGTGTTACGTTGCTAATATGAGGTTTTGGCCCGGGGCACTCAATGATCAAGAGGAGGGGAGGGAGGGAGGGAGGGGGGGGGGGGGGGGGGGGGGGGGGGGTTCAAGCTAGCTATCTATATCAAATTAACAATTATGCAAAAACAAGTGGGTTACCATTATCACTTTTGGCATATAGTATAATTGACCTAATACTTCGGCACCTTGCATGGAGGATTGCATGGGAAAAAAGAATGATAAGACGTCAAAATTAAAACAACATCCAAGACACCTCAAATCGACAAAGATGTCATAATCATGCATAGTAGCCTATGGGTTAATTGCATCAATAATCTCATTAACTAGGGTCAAGCTGCACTTTCATCTTAATAAACGACAGTGTCATACTGATTGTCATTAATAGTATACAGGTGGTTTACAAAGAATTTCTAAGTTAACGAGAACGCCAATGCTAGGCAGATCGATTTTAACATTTTGAGATAAAAATGTAGTTTTTACATTTTTCCCTCGGGAAACTTGGTTGTTCCCTCCTATATTGACCCTCATATAGCACAATTAAGGGGGAAAAGCTAACATTTTGACCCCAAGCTTTGACGGAAAAACTTCAAAACATGACCCAAAACGTTGCAAAACTTGCATTTTGACCCCAAAAAGTGTGGAAGTGTATGTATTATGTATGTACCTCTGGTTGATGGAAGGAGAGAAAGTGTTTCGTTGATTGAATGCTTAACAGAGAGTTGTTGCCCAAATATACTAGTAGTCTTGTTCTTGTGGACATCCTTTTGGTTCTTCCCTTGGTTGACTGGATCCGGATGGATCTTTCTCTTCAACATTCTAGTCACCATCTAATCATAAAACATTTTTACAAACTTGAAAAGAAACTTGAAAAGACATGCCTACATATTATAAACGACAGTATATATTGTAATAATTTCATACGTTATGATAATCAACCGAGATGTTATCAAATTTTAGAGTGTAGTCTATGTTCGCGAACAAAGAGATAAGATACTAAGTGTATATATATATAGCTAGAAATTAGAATTGCTTACCCGATTAAGCTTATTGGCAAGGCGGGCATCGACACGAGGAACTCCGGGTATGAGCTTCTTGGCAGATGACAGTTTACCTTTTGAATGTCCAGAACTACACTTACTCAAAATATTTTTTTTCCTCATGATGCCTTTCTCATTGTTTCCATTCATTTCTTCAATGGTTTCAGCATTGAACAATTCTGCAAGTGTCACTTTCTTCTTCTTGCCATCACCAAAATCTTTCTCATCCTTCTTAAACTCACTATCAACATTGTTTTCATTTCTTCTAAGAGGCTCATCAAGAGTGTTCCCGGCATCAACAGCCTTAATCCAATCGGCTTCTAAACAATCGTACATATACAATATAACAACACTTTCGTTCAATATGTAGATGATATGTAGATCGCGTTAATCTTATGATATATGAAATAACAATATATATGTAAGAGAACACCGCTTATGAGATTCACTAGCAAACGTTAGACGAAAGAGCATAAAATTGAGGATACTGATGAGTACCTATAACAGCAAGTTCACACTGCAAAGTTGTTATCACTGAAGGCAAAGAGTAAAAGTTTGTTGCATGTACTTCATTATTCTTCTCATCAAATAACTCATCCGCATCACATTCATCATCATCATTATTCACAACTTGTTCTTCATTTTGATAAGGAAACATATTATCGAAGTATTCATCATCGTCTGGATTAAATTTTTGAAATTGATCGAAGCCCAATGTTCCAATTGTGAGCAGATTAGCTCTCCAATCAACGTCTATGACATCGACAACGCCTGCTTTTTCAATTAGAGGTTTTTTGTCCGTATCTTTAGCTATGAACTCGCCCTTCTTTCGGCTCCTTTCATCTGCCGAATTTTATATAAAATAAGCATATATAATTAATAAACCACATGTTTTTTTGTAAGAAAACTTAATTTTTGGAGAGATAATAGTTGTCCATTTTATTTCGGTTGTAGTGATATCAAGTTGTCGTTTAGTCCTGATAATTGGTTGTTTTATTGCAAATTAATCCTCTAAAGTATATATCTTACAAAAGTTGTAATGTGGTCACCAACGAACAAATAAATGTGCAATGAATGAATAACATAATTATGTTTGGGCATATTGGCATCACAATCTAACGTTTCCGTTAGTCATTAGATCGGACCATGCTACAATATTTTTACACTTTCAGAGACTAATGCACTCGTATGACCGTATGATATGTGATTTAAATGCACCCTAAATCCCTAATAATAATTTCACCATCTGAGAGTCCGAGAACATACATAATTGATAATTAGCTCGATTTCCATGCCACGAGTCCAGATTTATACCAATATCATTATTGAAAATTAAAATTATGCATTGCACCAAAAGAGTGATGAATTGAAGATGGTAATTACGTACCTTTGGAAACAGATTTTCTGTTCATCCAGTTGAAAATCTACCAAGTACACAAAATAACATACATACATTACGTCAAAAGAAAAACAAAATCAAAGATTGATTAGCTAGCTAGAGATTACATACAATATGAAGAAATGATAAGTTTTGATGAGTTCATCAGCAAACTATATATACCTTCATTTTGAGCTAGCTAGCTTGCTTGATCGATATATCTTTAGTCGTTAGAAGTAAACCATGCAAGAGATCGAGGAGCTAGAAAGTGTGATTATAATTAAGTGGCCTTTTTGAATTGGTGGAAGTTGTAGACTTATAGGAGTAGACCGTGGGTCCTCAAGATTCGAATCTAACACACGTTAAGACAACCCTAGATATTTATTCTTTTGTATTTTGGTTAGGGACTTAGGGTTAGGGCTTTTACCATTATAAAAATGATGATATATATAAGAGAAAAGTAGCTAAGAGCCTAAGACAACTCTTATTGTTAGGGCAACATTTGGATTATGGGTGTTTATTTGGGTTTGATGAGTTACAAATTACTCTTAAATATTCAACTAATTGCTATCAATTCGGTCATATAATAGTTGTATCAAGTAGCACTTTAGGTGGATGGTTACATTGTTGCAATTTAGTCTTCGTATATATACTCGTATATATATTGGACGATTGTTATATATAATACAATCCCTCCAAGTAATTAATGTTGTAATATGACCCTCGTAAATATATAGAGACGGATGTGCAACATGTGTCACTTAGCTTTCAACGACTATATTGCATGTAATATATACTTGTGTCATTTTTTAGGATTAATATATACAAACAATATAATTATGTAAGACTAAAGTGGAAGTTAATGTTACTATTTAAGACTAAATAGATATTTAACTCTCCAAATAAGTCTTTTAATTAGTGAGGATTTTCTTAATAAAAGTGATAAAATACAAATATTTTCTAAAAATAGAGTTAATCGAATAGCTTAGTGAAAAATGCTCTTGCTAATGACCAAAATGTCGTGAATTTGAAACCCACCTCATCGCTAATATACAAAAAAGAATATCTTCTAAAAATAAATCCATTAAATTGGTTTTATATTTAGGCGGTCGACAGGCTCGACTAATTCCAATTTCGGTGACATTTGTAATAGCTCTAGTCTCGTTTATATTTATAATGTGCATACTACAACATTCAGACTTGGTTATATATATCATGAGCCAACTTTGGTTAAAGCCAAGTATAAACACACATATCTGATTCAAGTAGTGGACTAGATTATATGTATGGGAATATCACATTATAATTTATTTAGACCTTTCGGTATATTAATAAAGGCATGGGTCTCTATATACATATATTAATTTTAATATGAACCCCTCGTATTCTTAACATGATTATAGGTGGACCTTGTATAAAAAATTTGTAGAAACCAACACCTTGTAGGCAAGGTTTAATTGGATTTATTAGAATCAAACATTATGAATTCTTAGCACAGTAATATAATATCGAGTTGGATCTTACTGATAAGGTCTAGAATATATATTCGTTTATAACTCATTAATTTTAGTATGAACCTCATTAATTCGTTCTTCACAAATTGTCAATCTATGAATCTTGACCGACGAAGGTTGTCTTTTCAAATTTCGAACTCATGGGTTTTTATTATTGAATTATAATTAAATAAAAGTGGACAATCTTTTTGAAACGCAACAGATATTAATGATAGTGCACCCACTAGCAAAACGGTGTAAACCAAACATTGACGTCCCGTTGTAACTTTGTAATAAGGCCCATTGAATGCAAAACATTATGTAAACGCCAAGAAGAATAAGCAAAGTTCCATGATAGAAACTCGACATTGGATCCTTTAAAAAGCAAAGGAAGGTTTGTTTGTTGGTGTTTGGGCAGTTTAGTGTGGGTCATATGTAGGAGTCTAGTGTTGTCTCCTACACCTCTTGTAATCAATTTCCAGTCTGCCTTTTTATACAATCATTGGAAGCAGCTCATGTGAAGTCCAGTCTAACAGTCAACTACCTCAGCCCCATCACCCTCATTATTATTGCTTCTATGCTATTCACTGAATCACTTCATTATATCATAGTATCTGCCTCTTCACTCTTGCCTTTTCCAAATCAAATTCAATGCTCAAATCAATATGCATTAATCTTGTAATAAGTTTAGTAAAGCTTAGATTTATTTTCCAAAGCGACAACAAAAGACTCAGATAAGGAAGAGTTAGGGGACGCAAAACAAAAGAATAGGCTGAAGAGATCGGAATTGTTATGTAATGTAATGACTCCTTCATCTCGAAATACGCTTTTTCGGTATCCTTATCTACCAAAATTTTAACTTGTGCTTTTGGCAAATGCAATCCACTAATTGAATTGATATATGCATGGACATATAACATATATATACCATGGTAAGAAACTACAATAAGAACTTGAGATTAATCTTCTTCTATGCCCGTTGGAGAAATGCTTGGCCCAGATAAATAATTTTCGTTTGAGCTTCATAAACCAGAGGCCCAACAGACCAAGCTCTAACAACAACAACAAAAGTAAGAAACGAGAGACTAATGGTCCGTTTGGATTGGGGTGAATCAGGGGGAGGAGAATTTTAAAAAATTCTCTTAGGGGAAGAGAATCAGGGGGAATCAGGGAGAATATATTTTATTGTTGTTTGGGTACCATGATTTTGAACTAGGAGAATCAGGGGGAGTCAGGGAGAATAGTATATTTTAATGCTTAATATTGTATTCTCCTTGATTACCCTTGGATTTGGAGGGTAGAGATTTTGAGGGGAATGAGGGGTAATGGGGGTGAATCAAGGGGAATAATTTCTCCTAGGGTAGAAAATTATCAGGTTCCCAAACACAAAAAAAAGCTAAATTCTCCCTGATTCCCCTTGATTCACCTCAATCCAAACAGACCATAAAGGTCTAAAATAAGTAGTGTATATATAGGATGGAGTGATGGACTACCTCTAAATAGAGTACAACTAATTGAAAGTAAATGATTTAATGTGTTACACTAACGATAGGTCGTACGTTGAGTATATATAATATATATATGTTTTAGTAATGGTTATGTCAGACTTCGCCTTGATCAGATAGATTGTACGTTGAGTATATATATGTTTTAGTAATAGTTATATCAGACTTCGCCTTGATCACATAAGTTGTACGTTGAGTATATAATATATGTTTTAGTAATAGTTATGTGAGACTTCACCTTGATGAATGGGACGTTGGGTATATATATGTTTTAGTAATAGTTGTGTCAGATTTCGCTTTGATCAGATAGATTGTACGTTGAGTATATATATATGTTTTAGTAATAGTTATGTAAGAGAAGGCTAACGAGACATCAAACACCCAGAAGCAACTCCTGCAATATTTTATCAAAGTATTATCTTCATCCGAATTTGAATTTAAAATATTGAGATATTTCAACTTCAATCATCTTGTCATTTATCACTAAATTAATCGTTAATGACAAGCTAAGGTACACTATAAATGATACGCTCATTTAAGGGGCCCCGCTTGGCTAGCCCATCGCCCAACAGAGGAGGTGAATCCGGGATGTGCCTCTAGCGGCTCGGTACTCCACCTCAAGAGTGCCCACAGAGGCTGGGTAACCACCCACAAGCAGATCCTCCCTTGAACAAATGCAGAATTACTCATGCACCTGCCGTGGATTGAACCCGCACACTTGTGGAGAAGCACATTCTTATACTGAAGACCCTTACCATTTGAGCTATGCCCGTGAACGAGGTTGTATTGAGATTTGAGACTGGGGTATATTCAGATAAATGCAATAATTTATTTTTGTTGAAAATAGGATGGGCTATAGAGTACTACTACTTCAAGTCTATATATGGAACTATGGAAGTAATGAAGCCATTCAATGAGTGTATACTCCCTCCATCCCTAATTGATGGGGATATTTTGACTTTTTTGGTCAAAATTTGTAAACTTTGACTATTAATTTTTATTAGGCAATACGAAATAATATAGTCAAATGAGATGTTGTTAGATTCGTCTCAATGTATATTTTTAAAATATGTATTTTTTATAATTTTTTCGTGTACAAAATAAAAGATATTTAAGTTATAAGTCGTGTCTTGGAGACCGTGAAAAAGCAAATGACCCTATCATTTAGGGATGGAGAGAGTATTTTATTTGGGCTACTACACTAAGCTATTATTCGGGTGAAGTGCAAGTGAGGCTTACAATTTGGGTAAAATTGTAGCTTCAATGAAGTTTTGTGACATCTTTATTTTATGGAGCATCTTTTTCATCACCAATCCCTAAATTGAGAAAATAAATGCATATATAATAAATAATACATATTTGTTCGTCCCAGAAAGTTTCATGTTCTCATATCTATATAAGTGGAGTAGTACTTAGCAGTTCATTCGAATTATGTTTTCTAATTTTCAAATGAAATTAAAATTTATCACATGAATTAAATTAAATATATTTTGACAATTATACTTAAAGAAAATTTATTATTTTGATATTTTTTTTAATGTGAGTTCAGTTATATAATCAATTTATATTTCAACAAGATATAGAACAAAAGAAATTTATAACCAATGACTTTTCTCACAACCTTAGCTTTAGAAACTAGTTTTGTTATCGATCCGTTCGAACAGTACTCCGGCCATACCAGAACCGGAGCTGTTCCAGTTTCAATCCATTTCGATAAGCATTTCGGTTAAAATTTTGGAGCTGAGCGGAACCAGTTAAAACCGGTCGTGTTACTGTTAATTTTCACAAAGAAAAGAAAAAATAAATTCATGAACTGTGTACGTTTGAAATGGGGGAGCGGGGCGTTTTATGTTTGATAAACCTACTAGATCATGTTTTGGTTCCCGGCCTGGATCTGGTTTCGGATCTCCGATCGTAGCTTGGAAAGCGGACCAGGCTTAATTTTAGATGAGTTTTCATATCGGGTAACCGGTTTCCGGTTCCTCCGATCCATACAAATAATTGCAGACGAGCAATATTTAATTATAATTAAGTTATAATCTGAACAATGGGAGTTTGAGTTTCAAATGAATAACTCATCTTCTCTTAAAAAAATCTCCTAAATCAATATCATCTTTATCAAATGGACGCAATTATTGAAAATTTGAAATCATAAAAGATGGGTATTAAAATCCATCAAATGTGAGAGCAAAAGCCCGTTAAACGTGCAAAGTACATCAATTACGTCTTATACAAAAATTCTGGTCGAATAATACGGCTAAACTAAACGACTTTGATTTTCAATGATTTTCAAAATATGAAATAAACACGTGGACTAATTAAAAAAAATCATTTGAATCGACATACATAGTAGATTTTATGGATTACGTTTATCCTAACAAATAGAGTAAATAATATGATTATTTAGTGGACACATGTGATACATGGATGAAGTCATAAAGTGAAAACTACATAAGCAACCTAGTAGGTACCACAAATAAGTAAAGAACACATTATAAATTTAAAAAGAGGAAAAGTCTTGGTGAATATTTAATTAAATAAACACAAAATTACGATTTAGGACCCGTTCGTACTATGCAATCACTTTCGTTCACGTGTGATGTACTTACAAAAATAAACACATTATCCCCACTCTTTTGTCCCTTTTCAATGCTAGTCATGCTGTCACATCCATCATGTACATATGCCATTCAACATAAAATTATACAAAACCACTTCAAAATATAAACAAATACTTCAAAAAATATACTCCCTCCGTTTCAAATACTTGATTATTTTAAAAAGAATTATTTTTTCATAATATTTGATTATTTATGAAATTCAATGTACTTTTGTATTTCTGTTTTATCTTTTTTACCCTTATTTTAGAGGTCAATTTTCATTTTGGGAGTATTGTGTAGGATATAATAGTAAATTTTGTAACTCCTTAACAAAGTAAGGAGTACATTTTTGCTAAACAATCAAATATTTAAAACGGAGGGAGTATTAAACATTATATATTGTAATTATAATAAACTTACGAAAGAAAATCAACCACACTCCCATTTTGCGAAAGACATCTCGAAAACAACAATATGCATTAATGAGTGACTAGTGAACACAAATAAACACGAATGATGATAGCCTTTTTTTTACTTTCATTTTTTTAAGAGGATTATCAAGTTTAATTTATACATGATTGAAGTTAATAAATTTGTGGCCATAATTAACGATACAGAAAACTAAAATTTGTTTTTACATTAAAAAGAATGAGGTGGTCTTATTATGACAAAGAACTTGTTTTGTGTGTGTTTGGAGCAAAGTGACAATCTTCTTATTTTTTCTGATTGGCTTGGCTGGCTTCCTTTTGTACCTATTATATCAATTTAATAAGTTTAGCTTATCATCGCTAATTTACAAAAAAAAAAAAAAAACTAAATTTAGACTACAAATAGTTTATGATAGAGTTAAAAATTAATGGCTAATTAGTTGGTTATCGCTTGAACTATTAATTAATTTTTAATTGGCTTTTTAAACTATAGTTCTTTTTGAAGTGTACCTTAAAATCATTTTTTTTAAATAACTATTTTATCCCTAATTAAAATTTTTGAAATACTTTTTTCATTCTTTTATATTTATTTTTTTGACCATATTTCTTATATTATTTGTCTTTCTAGCATAAATATATTACTCTCTCCGTCCCTAAATGATTGTCACATTTTGACTATTCATGGTCAACAAAACAAGAATTAAAAAGTAAATATCTTTTATTCTACATGCTAAAAATTATAAAAAGTTGATATTTCAAAAATATATGCTAAGACAAATCTAACAAGATTATATTATTTATTATCGTTTGATGAGAATTTATGATCGAATTTTGTAAAGTTTGATCAACAAAAGTCAAAATGTCACAATATTTTAGGGACGAAGAAAATATTTATTACGTACGTATAATGTTTTCTTGATAGATATACAAATAGTTAGAAAGATCACATCTTCTCCTCGTCATCTTGCGGCCCCTATCGACCTTAACCAATTAAGTTTCTCATCGTCATTTTTGTGCTCACTCCAAAGAAAAACACACAAGTATCTTTGATTGGCTTCTTCATCGTAAATCCATCAATCATATAGGCACACATATTACAATAATGACAAATTGTAACATGTGACTCCTTCGTCCTCTTTTTTAAAGATGATTAACCTTTACTCAAAATCTTAAAAAGTTGCAATTTATGGTACAAACTTGGCTTAATTTCATCTGGGCACCTGAACTATTTTTTAATTCCCAAATAGGCACCTGATGACCTTTTTGTAACAAATAGGCACCTGGATCCCAAATATGTACCTGAACTATTTTTTAATTCCCAAATAGGCACCTGAACTTTCGTTTTTCACAATTTTTTTAATTTCTCATATTTTAAAATTTTAAAAATTCCTTAACCCATGGGCAAGTTAGTCATATTGAAAATATGACTTTTTAGAGGTAAAATTTTTCAGAAAAGTTCAGGTGCCATTAAAAAACTCTTTGGACTCTTTTAAAAATAAATACAATTATTATATATAGAAAATACTAAAAATAAAAAATCACCCCTAAAAACTACAAATAAAAAATCACCCCCTACCCCAACCCCCCCCCCCCCCCCCCCACCCCCACCACCCTAAGAATCCGACGAATAAGATCCGTCGTGCAGTAATATTCCCCCATTGATCACTACCCCAATCTGCACATTAACATCCTTCAAGAAATCCAGCAACCTCACATCTTTCCACCAATCATAATTATTCAAAATCACCACTCCCATATCCCAAAACCACGAAAGAACAAGAAGACCAAGGAGGTTATCGAGATGGAGGCTTTCAGCAGTTGGGTCGAAGTCGCAATATACTATGAGATGAGGGTTGCTGAGATCAGAGCAGCTGCTGGTGATGAGATCGATGCGATGTTACACCAAACTGGAAGAGCAGCTGCTGCTGTTTGAGTTATTATTTCACAATTAATAATCATGGTACCTTATTAGAACAGTGGATCTCCAATTTAGTAATGAAATGATGACCTCTGTGGAGGTTTGAACATAACGATCTTTTATTTCGTGGTGGGGGTGTAAGGTTGAAGATGATATTTTTAATGGGTTGGGTTAAATATTTGAGGTTGGGTTTGTTTTATAATTAGGTTGAGTTAGTTTTAAGTATAGTTTGACTATTTTGCCCTTTATTTAAAGTTTTAAAATCTGATAAATTAAAAAAATTGTGAAAACCGAAAGTTCAGGTGCCTATTTGGGATTCAGGTGCCTACTTGTTACAAAAAGGTCATCAGGTGCCTATTTGGGAATTAAAAAATAGTTCAGGTGCCCAGATGAAATTAAGCCTACAAACTTTATATTTTCTTCACCTTTTCCTTCCTTCTTTAATAAATGGAACTATAAAACAGAATTTTTATGTTAGGATCTTAATTTTTAGATAAAGAGACGGAGACACTAATATCATTTGTTATGGTCATCTGATGATTTACATCCGAGAGTTTCAGTGGCGATAATTTATCTCAAAAGACTCTTGTTTTTTATGTGGACATGGTAATTTCATAACCTTCGCAGGTTAAATCACCATGAAAGAGGTTGTTAAAGCCTTTTTTTATGTATCAAATATGAATTCAAACCTTTAAAAATCGTTTGTTGCCTCAAGTAAATGCATGTTTCCGTTAATTATTAACAAAAATGTTTAGTTGGACCAATTTATAACTTTTTGTCACTATTGAGGACTAAACTACAACGACGTCACTATTCTGAACTAAACTGCAACTTGATGATATTATCGAAGACTATTTAAGCAATTTGCTATCATCACAAGTCAATCTTAGACTTGATAGGTTATTGAATTGACAACTATCGTAATTTAATTTTCAAATAGTACCATAATTTGATACTTTATAAGACTTGACTGCGATTTAATTTTCAAATAGTACCATAATTTGATACTCTTTCCATCCCAAAGTTTTAATGACCTTATAAAAAGAAGTAAGGGGTCAATAATGACAACAATAATTTATGTTTAGAAAATGTTTTCAGTTGGTTACTAATGTTTCAAAATGTCTATGTTAATGACCTATATTTTAAAATGCTCCAATCCATCACCGATTCTGTTGATATTCACTAAGCATGACAGGTGGTGAATTCAAATTTCAGGGTGGATTTTCTCTTTTTTTTTTATATCTTTTACCCCAAATTATATCTAGTGACATGACAATATACACTTAATGAAACTTACGTGTCCCTCATCCATGTCATACTTAACAACATATCGATAGAAAGGGCAATGGACTGGACACTTTGAAATATAGGTTATTGTAAATGACGTTTTGAAACATACGTGATAAATTGAAAACATATATATGTGATTGTTGCCGCAATTAGTCCAAAAATAAATGTCATAACTTGTATTAGGTTTTTATTTTTGACTTTTTCTTACCATAAAATTTTTTAAAAAAGGGTATGAAACATAACTTAATTTTTGTTTAAATCTCGCCGTGAGAAAGGTAAATTCAATTTAAATGATATATAAAAAGAGAAGTGATGAATCTTGTCATGTAAAAATAGAACTCATTACTTAATAGTCGTGTGAAATTAAAATCTCACACGATTTACATGACAGAAAGAAGTGAGGAATCTTAGCGTACAAAAATAAATATCAATTAAATTTAATGATGGAAGGACTAATTCATTGTCATAATAATAAATCCACATCCAAAAGTCGTACAGTCACATTAGCATAGATAGTGACATATCAGACACTCATGCTCCACTACAGTAATCATAGTGTACATATAAATTCAACATTATTGTTTTATAATCAACCATGTGATTATTGTTTTACAAGCTTGCAAAAGTTCCACCACAAAAAAAAAAAGCTGCAAAAGTACAAATAAACTAAAACCAAAATATTCATTCAAGGGAACACATAAAATGGAAGATTTCACACTAACAGTTTCCTCATCCCCAACCACCTCCTCCGCCGTCTCCACCTCCCAAGAACCACCACCCACCACCCAACATAGGCTCCAATTCCTCCTCCTCTCCCAACCAGACTGGTGGACATATGCCATTTTCTGGCAAACTTCTCATGATGACAACAACAATAACAATATTTGTCTAGTTTGGGGAGATGGCCATTTTCAGGGCTCAAAACACCATCCATCTTCACAAAATGAGGGCATCCTCATTGACCCTCCTTCATCACCTTCCCATCATCAGTCGGAGCGAAAGAAGGTGATGAAGGGTATTCAGGCTTTGATAGCTGAGTTTAACCCTGGGAACAAGGACGAGGTTGTAGCTTTGCCTGATGGGGAGGTGTCTGATGCTGAATGGTTCTATATTATGTCCTTGGCAAGGTCTTTTTCTGTGGTTGAAGGTGCTCTAGGTAAGGCTTTCACCTCAGCTAATATGGTTTGGTTGAGTGGTAGCAATCAACTTCAGTTTCATGGTTGTGAGAGAGCTAAAGAAGCTCACATCCATGGGATTCAGACACTTGTGTTTGTTCCAACTCCAAGTGGTGTTCTTGAACTTGGTTCAAATGATCTCATCCAACAAAATTATAGTGTTCTTCAACTTGCTATGTCACTTTTTGTGTCTCCGAATCTAGTGAATATTCCTAATAAGTTGGACGTAACACGTCCAACTGTATCTGGGCAGTGTCCGGGAAAAACATCATTTTTTGCGGACACTGGCCCAGACACGAGTAAGGATTTTCAAGAGGAAGTCGTTGTGCTGGATATAAAACAAGAAAATGATTTCGAGCGTAACAAAAGCGAGTACTATGATTCGGATTGCCAAATATTTGCTGATGATGAGGGGAAAAAACCAGCAAAAAAGAGGGGTAGAAGGCCTAGTCTCAACAAGGAGGTGGCGCCGCTGAATCATGTGGAGGCAGAGAGGCAGAGGAGGGAGAAGCTCAACCATCGATTCTACGCGCTTCGATCCGTTGTTCCAAATGTATCCAGGATGGACAAAGCCTCCTTATTATCCGATGCAGTCGATTACATAAATGATCTCAAGGCCAAATTGGAAGATGTGAAAGCTCAACTTAGGAGAACTGAGACACTTAACAATGAGTACTCAACAAAAGTCGAATCTATGGATAATCACAGCACAACAACCTCAGTAAACCAAACAAGAGCAAGTTCATCATCACCATCCACAACAAAAGCGAAAACCAAGCTTCGATTCGAAATCGAAGTGAAGATCATTGGCGAGGACGCTATGATAAGGGTCCAATCTGAGAACAATGATCATCCAGCAGCTAGAGTGATGGAAGCACTAAGAGAACTTGAATTGAAAATTCATCATGCAAGTATGACAAGTGTGAATGAGCTAATGCTTCAAGATATTGTCATCATGCTAACTGATAGTAATGGGATTCGAACTGAGGATGGTTTGAAAGCTGCTCTTCTTGGAAGATTGTAAAACTGCAATCAACAAACTTCATATTATCTCCTTACTATTAAGTTGTTTAATCAACTCTTATTATTAATGCACTTGGGTATTTTAATATTTCCATCTTTCTTAAATTATTTCTCCATGATGTTGATCAAAGATCCTCTAGAATTTCATGCATGAATTTTGTAATAAAAATTGGTGGTGCATGAGGAATTTGTATAGAAGTTTTACAATATATGTTTAAGCACATGATAAATTATATGTTTGCAGAATAAATATAATCGAGTTTTTCAATAATTGCGTCAATGATCCCTACATGCATCTTTTGTTACTTCAAATAACGTTGCACAATCAATTATATTCAAATAGACCAAACAATTAGTTATTAGTTCTATCTTTGTTACGAGAAATTCGTTATCGCTACTCATCAAACAAATACATATATTAAGCATAGATCGGGTAATGCAATAATTTGATAGTCACGCAGCCAAGGATTATTTGTTATACAAGGTGGATTGATAGTGTGAAAATGTTTTATTTAATTAAAGTTATGTGTCAATGAAAACCTCAATAATATTTTTTAATTTTGATTATTAGTAGACAATTTTAAAAGATGGAGATAGTACAATAATTAATTTGATTGAAATCATAGTACGATACAACTATGAAATCATGGAAAATTTATTTTTTCCAATCACAACAAAGACAATTGAAATTTATAATTATGTAGATAGTGAAAGGCTGGTGAGAGTAAGCCATTCACTCAGCCCAACTAGGCACTAGCTAGCCAGCAGGCAAATAGCATATCACACATGAGAGGGGTCACCACGTAATTATCAATTTTGAAAGGGGCCAACACTAACCATTTTTGGTATAAATTATATCTCTATTAAGTCAATTATTATATTCAATTTACCAAAACTAGCTAGACAAACTTATACACCATCCTTATATCAATTTATCAAAAAGGTTTATTAACTTATTAGTTATTATTCCCTCCAATCCTAAATAACAGATACTATATTTTAGTTTTTGTTGGCATAATTCTCACTAAACAATAAATAATATAACCATATGAGATCTTATTAGCTTCGTCTCAATATGTATTTTTAAAATATCAACATTTTAAATTTTTTTATATTTATAATAAGAGATATTTACGTTTTTAAATCGTGTTTTGTTTACCACGAAAAGTTAAAATGTATCGATCATTTAGGGCGGAAGGAGTAATAAAGCTTGTTTGACTTGAATAAAAAAATTTAATATAAATATAAAAAAAAACAAATAAATTACAATTTTAAAGTTAGATGAGTTATTGTTGAATAAAACGTCTTTAATTAACTAGGGAGTATTTAAGTATCTATCCTATATCTAGCCTATATATAATATGGGAAGGAGAGAATTGAAAGTTATATATGAAGCCCATGATCTCTTATTGTAGGAAGGAAAAAAAAATAATAAATACTATTTATTATTTATTTAATATTATATGAATTTGTAGATATTTTATAGGAGTATTATTCTACACACATTTTCTACATTATATTGTACATTGGTTTATGTAAAATGACGTTTTTTTTTTTTATATTGTTAAAATGTCTATAAATATTTTTTTTTTGGATTGAGGGAGCATGAAACTATCATCATGTGAATCTCAAAAGTCGTCGACCATAAAAGTCAAGTCATCACCATTTACAAAACACACGTGTCAAAATAGTTGTGAAAGCACGTTGATAATGCAGATAGTAGCTCCAAATTGATTGAATAATAATTGTATGGAAAACGAAATAATTTGCTGAAATAAAAGATGTACACTAAATTTATTTTTTTATAATTAAAAGGTACAATTGTTACTTACATCACATTATTGAGCAAATTTGTATTGCTAGAAAATTAGTGCCCCACCAACACTAATATAATTACCCACTAGATGGTGGTCCTTAATAATGGTGGGTGAAGTTCGACACTCATTCAACAATATTCTCCTCGAATGCAATCTAAACATATACAAAAATGATAGTTAATCGTGATAATAATAATAATAATAAATAATAATAAGGGTGCCACGTTACATGTTGGTCATAATAAATAGTACTCCCTCCGTCCCTAAATGATTATCACATTTTGACTTTTCATGGTCAACAAAATAAGAATTGAAACGTAAATATCTCTTATTCTACATGCGAAAAAGTTATTGGTGAAGATACCCAATTGGCCCCGACAATAATAATTGGTGAAGGTGTTTGGTTATTAGTGAGGTGGAGTTATGGTGGTTCGTTCTCGACTCCTGGCGAGTGTCATGGGTGGTAGCTAAAATAGTGTAGAACAACATTTAAGTATATACCTACTATCTTTAGATTATAATCCTTTGATTTTTAGTTTTATATTCACGTTCCTAAACGATAGAGGTGTTCTAATTTTTCTTAGTTAAATTTTGAGAATTTTGATCATAAATTTTTATTAATTGATAACAAATAATATAATCATGAAAGTTGTTAGAGTTATTTTTATATGAATTTTTAAAATGTCAACTCTTAATAATTTTTATCCATATAAAATTAAAAATATTTACGTTTTAAATTTTATATATTTTCTTGTGAAAGGTGAAATGATTCCATAATATTTAGGAATAAAAAGAGTAGTACTTAATACTTTGCAACTGAGTTTGCAGGACTTCAATGCATACCTACTAGTAGTACTTTGCAACTAAGTTTGCATCCTTCCGTCTTATAATCGATTATTTAACATGGAGTAAGACACATGTAACGCCCCGCCCCCCGAAACCGGGTCGGAACGTTATTTGATTTGATGGACTGGCCTCACAAACCACCACGAGTCTTTCCAACACGTTTTGTCCTCACTCACGTGCTCACCGGGACACTTCCCAGTGGGTCACCCATCCTAGAATTACCCCAGGTCAAGCACGCTTAACCTTGGAGTTCTTCTGAGTTGGGCTACCGAAAAGAAGATGCATCTTGATGGTATGAGTAGTACCAATCAAATCATATCAAACATATCACATCGCCCACTCTGGGCCGGGTATTACAACACATTCCTTCCTTTTACTTTTAGAAATACATTTTTCTTGTCACAAAACTTTAAAAGAAAAATTAACTCCATAAACTAAAATTTATTATATTTTTCTTTTACATGAACCTTTGTTTTCCAAGAATACATTATTTGACTATTTGTTATGTCCACCCATTTAATTTAACAAAATTGCATGTTAAACTCATTCAACACTTAAAATCAATTAATTTGATACTTTATTTTCAAACCCTCCACAAATTTTTGAGTCAAAATTCATGACTTAATTATCTTCTCTTAACCAAGTAATATCACAATTCTTGATCAAAACTTCTTATTTTTCTCCTCCACAATAATTGATGGGAAGAAAGCTCAATCTATTTCTTTTTTAAATTTGATTTTTTTTATATAATTATCTTTTTGAACACCTAACTCCTGTAGTCCTTGTGAAAATCAAATTGGACGATCTTTTGGAGATATATTTCACCACTTAAAAGCACACGTTCAAATGAACTGAATCAACTGAATGTGCACAAGTCTACATAGGATAGTCTTGTTTTCACAATGTTAATAACCCCAAACAATTTGCCATATAATCAATCTGCTATTGCCAGAGTTTGTTTAGCCACCGCATTGTGACGAAAACTGAGGACCCCGCCCAAGAGGAATGATCAGGTCCTTCATGATTTCATATTCTTCAGCCTTGATCGAAGCGCCATCCAATACCTGGAGGCATTGTCAAGGAAGATTGGTAATCTATTAATTTACTTGAAAACACGTTAATTTAACAATTTACTGGTTGAACGGATTGTCCATTCAAGTGGTAGAAGAGAGATGTTGATTTTTTTATGGCAATCTATATATATATATAATAGAAGGGAGATGACATGAACGAAAGAAGAAAGGGCACTATCACCATTTCCATTACCTTCGGAAGCAAAACTCTCCTACCAGTCATGTATCGGGTGAGTGCAGGAATTCTTGTGACCGATAGAGCATCAAGGAACAGAAGAACAATTACTTGCCACTGTTTCATCCTGAATCCAGGTAGCGCATCAATGAAAGACATTGTGTCTACCAAGCGAGCCTGTGGTTGAAGGAATATATACGTAACATGTAAGAAAATATCAATAACATTCACGATGCAATAACTAGTCGATATATAAGGCATCCCCGCAAAGGCAACTGAGACAGTCAACACAAATTTCATTGCATAACACCACAGGAAGCACAAAAGTGGAGTACTATATTAGTAGCTATGCCCTTTGGTAAAAGTTAGCAAATTAACTTCAACATATCACAATATGTGACAGTACGAAAACCGAAGCCATCACAGTATACATGCAGATTCTTCGAGGAAAAAAAGAGACCAACATGTTCAGGCATGCTCGCCCAATCACAAGTACATGAGGTCATACAGCTAGAGACTCTGCAAAAAACACATCAAATGTTTTGTATAGTGGAAGAAGCTAGTGCTTAGATCGCTTTTCTAATCATTTTAGTGGACTTTTATCTCTGGTGGAAAATATTTTCCTGGCCACCCTGTAAATATGCATTTTTAAGGGGTAAAATATTGACAGAGTTAAGTTTGGAGCAATAGATACAACCGATCTATTAGCATCATCAATTATGCCACTTTTGCCATCTATAAAAAATGGGCTTTTTTTGCCGTCTACCAAAAAAAATGTGCTATTTTTGCCAATTACATTGCACTAGATGCACTCATAATTCTTAATATCATCTTATCTGCTTATAAATATATGTAAAGGCAATCAGTAATGTCTAAAGTTTGTTTAATTACCATTCCTTTCTCTAAACTTGTTACTGGGATTGGCAACCTGAGATCTCTGACAACTCCTGGCAGTGCTCGAGAAAGACAGCCAGAAAGGGTTATCTGGATCTCGGAGGATCGACCATCTGTAGCCACAACTTTGATAGGGTAATCCCTCCCATTGACAGACAAATATTCTTCATGGAAACTTTCATCACGGCCGTATATATAAGCTAATGACGACGATGATATCCAAGAAAATAGAGCCATGAACATTGTTGCAAAAGGTGATAGCTGAAATAAATACCACATGCTCAGAAGATGTACATACATCAACAATGTGTTATATAGAACTGTCAAATCTTTAATATAAACTTTGTAAGGGGAAAGTTGTACACACTTCCAAGCTGAAACCATTGGGTGGGCCATCAAACCAAGAATCGTCAGAATCAAAGAGGTCATAATTCGGTTCGCCTGGTTTGCTTGTAAATTTAAAAGGGATCGGTTCTGCATTATCTTCATTATCATCATCCTCTTGTGGCATACTTCCATCCAATTCTTGAGAAGGTGGTAAGATAATAAGTCCCACTTCAGACACTAGATTTGAAAAAGCAGAATAAGAAATTGATATTCCAGAATCAAACTTTTACATCTTAACAAATAATTACACAACCTCATACCTGCACCAGATACATCAGATTTTCTAGACACAACAATATCAGATACTTGCATCAGAGCGTCTGCACAAGCTTCTGCCGATGCAAGTCGGTATGACTCTTCATTGCCTTCCATCTCTGGAACAGAAATTATTTTATCATCCGAGTCTTTGTATTCACAAAGAGGACTGGTATTACCTACAGATCTCTCATCGGCCCAGGTAACGGAGCAATTTGATTTTTTAGAATCTGATGACTTCAGAGAAGATTTAATGTCAACTATATCCGCTGCTAATCCTTTTCCAGTACAAGTTTGTTCTTTGATCTCAAATCCATTACCGTTTAGGTCTTCTCCGCCAGAAGCCAAAGTCAATTCAGAAAAGCGAAGATCATCAATTCTAACTACTTCACCATTTAATTTATTTGATTCTTGTGATTTACCATCAGAAGGACTTCCTGCAGATATTTGTGGAACCTCCAATGGTTTTGAGAGGCCTTTGTTGCCTTTACAATGATCTTTTCTGGTTGAGGCTGCATTTGTCTTGCCAGGGAGGGTATTGGGCGAACCTGGTGATTTTGAGACAGTGTACTCATCTTGGAAAAGAATTGTGCTAGTGCGGTCCGTATCACTAAAAATTATACGATTCTCATTGGCCCAGGTAACGGAGCGATTTAATTTCTTAGAATCTGACGACTTCAGAGAAGATTTAATGCCAACTATATCCGCTGCTGATCCTTTTCCGGTACATGTTTGTTCTTTGATCTCAGATCCATTACCGTTTAGGTCTTCTCTGCCAGAAGCCAAAGTCAATTCGGAAAAGCGAAGATCAACTACTTCACCATTTAATTTATTTAATTCTTGTGATTTACCATCAGAAGGACTTTCTACAGATATTTGTGGAACCTCCGATGATTTTGAGAGGCCTTTGTTGCCTTTACAATGATCTTTTCTGGTTGAGGCTGCATTTGTCTTGCCAGGGAGGGTATTGGACGAACCTCGTGATTTTGAGACAGTGTACTCATCCTGGAAAATAATTGTACTAGTGAAGTCCGTATCACTAAAGGTTTTACGATTCTCATTCTTAGGATGGGCAAGCTTAGACTTCGAATTAGAACCTGCAATATGTAAAAACAGCTTCATTCGATAAATATCTCCACAGTCAAGAAGATCAATAACTAAGAAAAATTACAACATCAAACTTCCAATCTGAAATAATTTAAAAGAAGGTGTATTGAGCGAACCTGGTGATTTTGAGACAGTGTACTCATCTTGGGTAATAATTGTACTAGCGAAGTCCATATCACTAAAGGTTATACGATTCTCATTCTTAGGCTGGGCAAGCTTAGACTTTGAACTAGAACCTAAAACATTCAAATACAGCTTCATTCGATAAATATCTCCATAGTCAATATTCAATAAGATCAATAACTAAGAAAAATTACAACATCAAACTCCTATTCTGAAAAAAATTAAATGAAGGTGTCACAAGCATAAATGAATTACCTTCTCTGGGGCTTTTCTTGTTTTGAGCCTTGGATCGGAGTTCCTTCTGAGGAACGTAGCCCTCAATTGCACCTGATGGTCCCAACCATTCCTCGAAAGACACTTCTGTTGTTGCATTTGTCTTCTCCTGAATTGACAATTTAGATGGTCGTAAATTACCATTCTTTCCTGGATCTTCTTTTGAATGTTCACTTGAACGCTCGAAAAGTCTCAAAACTTCAGTAATTTTTGCAGGGTTCAAATCTGAACTTCTTTCATCAGCAAGACTAGCTGCAAATGCTCGACTATTCACCACACAACTCGTCGAGCAGTACGAATACGTTTCTTGAAGATCATACACCTTATGCTCCTTCAACGAAATGCGATACTTCCCTTTCCTTGGCCGTTCTGAAGGCAAATCATTATTGCAAAGAGGGTAACCACATTTCACCCCAATAGTTCGCTCAGTCACCACGTCTTGGTAATCACTGCAACACATGAGGGAACCAGCAGCAAATAGCAGGTTCTCATCCTCAATACCTTCAAGAAGTGAAAGTTGAACCCTATAAACAGCATCCTTTACCGCCATCATTTGATCCGTCTCCATCGCTGATGATCTCTCTAGCAAGTATCAAATATAAACATAATCATAAAATGGGAAATAAATTACATCAAAACATAATAATCATTTATAAATACATATTATAAATAGTTTCACTTATTTCTAAACTGAGGTTACTTCAGAGGGTATATTTTAAATATAAAAATGTAAATAAACAAACTTCATAAAATAAAGAAAACATGATTATGCACAACCATAGCTCATCAAAATCATTAAACTAAATCATTATGGCTTGGACAAGTGTGATAATTGAGTTAATCGAATAACTAGTGGAAAAGAATTCGAAAATCATCTCATCGATAATTATAAAAAGAAAAGAAAAATAAAGTGTGATAATCAATAAATACAAGTGTAGCATAAGATGACAAAATTAAATAATACCATGAGAATTAATAGGATGAAAAAGAGTGTACTTGAATTAAGCTTTCAGGAGGGTTGAAGAAGAAGCATCCAGGTTTATTTCAATTTGTGATTTTTGTTTCGTTTATTGATTTTATGCTGTGTGTTTATAACTTATAAGATTGATTTCATTATGGACTGAAAAATAGCCGACTTTTATTTAGAGGGTTTTTTTACCCGTCTCGGCTAGGCCCAATTGATAGTGGCTGGCCATTGGCATTACTTGCACGGTAAACTCGGTTATTTCGGATATATATTAATCCGAACCATATTTATCAAACTTGGTCATTCGGTGCGATGTAGAGCTTTGAAGGTTTGATTCTGTTCGAGTTCGAACAAACCCAAAACTCTGAAACTCGACTTGGTTCGAACAATTCAATTAGAAAGTTCGAGGTTCGATTAGAACGGTTCGAAGCTCGGAAAATTTAAATATTCCTGATAAAATAAAAATTAAATGTATATAATTCGAGCTGAGCCGAACCCTTGCAATAAACAATTTTTCCAAATTCTGGGTCAAAAGAAAACCCCCAATTTTTAGGTCAAAATTTTCCAAATCAAATTTCTCAAATATTTACCCTAATCCTAGCTTCAATCAATAATCAAACAATTACAGAAATTCTTGACCTCAAACCATCAATATTGGTCCTCAACTCTTCATTTTAGGCCCTTGGTCATCTAGACAAGATCCTCACTTTTCTGATTTAAGTACTCATATCTCTCTACTAGAGTACTAGGCCCTCATCCTTCTACAATCTACACTACCCAAAATCTCTTAATAATGACGTCGACAACGTTTCTTCAAAATTAATTTCTCATTCTATTGTCGATATCTCGATTCTTGCTAAGACTTCATCTCCTTTTTCTAAAAAGCGGGGTCCTATGAATTTTGATTATTCGGACGAAAACCCTAACTTTAGGGGACATGGACCACTTAAAAAAGGACGATGGACAAATGACACACAACTGTAGTAATAAAACCAAAAACCAAAACCAAATCCCAGAAAGTAGTCACTATATTTTTTCAATTAAACTTGATCATACAACAATACAGTATATAAACCTCCTTAATAGGTTCATCAAAATTAAGCTCTAAACTACTACAAAAGTTAGAAAGGAATACAAGAGGATTGCAGAATTACTCAACATATAAAAACTACAAACTGATGAAACAAATTAATCCTGTATTGACAGCAACACTTTATGCCAATAAAGGTCCAAACGGGCGATGAAGTAAGAACCATTTTGATGAAATATGATAATTATGGCTCGAATGGTTACAGCAAATCGTAGATGGCTAGAGGACTGTCACGGACAGTGTTCAGAGACGTCCCATGACAGGAGACTCCAAGTCTAAACTAGATCCTTCCTTCAGTTTCTATTGAGTAGTGACATGGGAGGCACATCAGGGAGAATGTTGTAGATGGATGGTATCATAACTCATAAGGCATTGTAGTCTAGTAAGGCCTGTACCTTCTACCACGGCCGCCATCATCACCGCTACCACCCGGTCCCCCTTTTCCGTTGCTCCGGTCGTTTCTTCGAGGTCGAATAGATGCAGGTGGCATTTGAACTCCAGGCTGCTGACTGCACACATAAAAAAAGATAAGCAGATAAGCAGTCTATTCAATCAAATATAAATATAAATAAGTGCACACAACAGCAGTAACTTACAGGACATAACCAATCCGACCATCTGGCAACATCATAGGTACCATCTGCATCCCTGTAGGCATTGGTCCCCTTCCATAAATCATGGGCTGTTACGAGTAAGTAAATCAATCAGTCAGGACTGGTACTAGTTAGGTCTGCGAAAGAAAAAAAGTTCCCTATTATAGAACCCCCGACTGATGTGCGAAATGTGGATACCTGTTGGAATCCTGCAGTAGCTGCACCATATCCAGCAGCTGCAGAAGCATATGGATGTACTGGAAATCCACCATATCCAGGATTAGGAATAAAGTTTGGTAGTGGGGCGGGACTGTGAGGGGCAGCTGTATCAAATTTCCTTTCCGCCTGAGGCTTTGCAAGGACCACTTCTAAGAATTGACCTGCAATTTCGTAATAGTTCGTAAATTAACACAGAAATGATGGCGAAGGCAACAAAGTGCATTTTAGTCAACGAATAACAATATTTCATATTCCTTGATGGGAAGCATTTTAGTTCAGGAATAACAATATATCATATTCCTTGATGGGAAATGATGAGGCAACAAAGTGCGTTTTACCAGTTGCCATTCGGTTTTCACACCAATGGAGATTCTGAGACCAGTTTAATTATTTAATAAAAAAACTATTAATTTATAAGTGTAACAAATTATTGATTGCATATACAAAATTTCTGATTGCTTGCAGTTGACATGCCTAAACTTTTAGCCATTACTTCAGTGCTTAGTTCCAAAAAAACCCGTATAGAGAAGGTGAAAATGAACCCTAAGCACAAAGTGAGCATCACAGTCCACTTTGCAGTCATTGTTGATAGATTCAACCTTATGTCAATCACTCGTCATCACAGAGAGAGCTTCATAGTCCACTTAGGCATGTTATTGTTTTGTCCATTTGTTCCTCCGTTTCTACCGTCTTACATTTAATCAAAACAAGGCCAAGTTTGGGGAATCCTGAGATAACACTTCCCTAAAAATTAGTCTCAGAGAAACTTCTCTCAATCACAGCACTTTTCATGGGGAGAAAACCATCCCAGAGGGTTCCTAGAATTTAACGTGCTATATTTTTCTGTTTATATAATAATGTCATTGGGTATAGCACTCTAAACTACTATCACGATTGACTTTTGGATTTTTGGGAGAAAGCCATTAAAATATTTTTAACTTGATGTAACAGACTGAATATCTTAATTAATTGGTCAAACACTCAAATCACCATATAATATATGGATAACTTTAATATCACTAAATACAAAACCTCCAGAAGCTCTATGTAAGAATTTATATACTATAAATATGAAGCTTTCTATAACTAATTTGAGATCAATATTGAGTTGCCTAAATTAATTGGGCAACAGTCCTATATTATATTGGGAAGTTGGCATATAACTAAGACGAGAACATACTTTAGGTATAAGACATGTAGGAGGAGTAATACCGTCAACTTCATATTTTTCTGTGTCTTTAATAGCTTTCAAAGCGCTTGACCTATCTGCATAGTGCACGAACCCAAAATCACGCTTGCCGCCACTTTTGGCAGGAGGCATAACCACCTTGGTTACTTCCCCATGCCGTTGGAATAGTTCCTTCAACTGTTCGGTAGGTGTATTCTCAGGTATATTTTTCACGTAAAGAGCCTTGACCTGGAAATGTTGAAAAGAGAGATATCCAAAGAAATATTTAAACTGAACTTACAACAGATCCGATTAAACAATAGACAGAAACACAAGTTTTCAGGACTAAACAAGGGACTAATGCAATAGGTGGGCATATTTTGTTTCAAAGATCAATGCTGTGCTATGTCCTCTCTTGTCTATATAGATCTCATTTTTACTTCTATTATAAGGTCAGTAATCTCGTCCGAATATTAGAAATTCCTTGAGAATTTAAAAGTTATAGGATGTCATGTAATTCCCAGATTTGCAGTAGTTCAGGATCATCTAACAGTAAATTTACTACCAATACCTTATCAATAAGTATTTGGAGTTCTTTGGAAACAAAGTGGTCAAACAGAAGCCGCAAGAAAATGCATATCAGAAATACAAGCTGAATTATTAGACACACTAACAACTTCATACTTTCTCATTCACATTGTGTGCTACAGAACAATATATTGACATTAGTAACATGATTTACAATTTAATATCTTCGGTTTCTAAAAAGATACCTGAGAAGCAGCTGCAGAATGGTCTGGGGTAATTTTGGGATCTGCCCAAGTCACAGTAGGCGAGTTACCATCAAGCTTAAAACTTGCAGCTGACATCTTTTGCCTTGAATAATCAGCACAAGCATTGTTGTAGTACTCAATGAAAGCAAAACCTCGATTTCTGCTCGGGGTTACAGGGTCCTGAAGTTTCAGTCAGAAAAAGTTATCTTCAAGAGAACTAATGAATACTAACATCCATTTTGATATGGTCCATTGATCATACTATTAAAGTTAATACTCTGTAACTCACTTTTATGAGTTCTATTGTTTCCGCTCCTGGTCCAGTTTCATTAATAACCTTTTGAAACTCATCATCAGTCCAACTCTTAGGGACATTACCAATGAACAATCTATACTTAGTCTCAGATAATGAACATCTTAGCGTTTTTCCCTGCATTAATAAAGTACAAACCATCATGAGCTTGACCAAGTAAAATTTTTCAGTATTACTTTAGATTCAGAAACCAATATAGTATCAGTAACCTTAAAATCTTTGTTGTGCAGCTCTTCAATGGCCTTTTGTGCTACATCTTTTGTCTTGAATGCTACAAAAGCAAATCCCTTGCTTTCACCAGTCTCTTTATTCTTCATCACTCTTATCTGACATGTTATTTATGAAACATTAAAAAGCTTTGCCCAAAGTGTCTAGTAAACAAAAGGCTGAGCTATCATTGGATGAAACATTACCTCAAAAATATCACCGAAAGGTTCACATAGATCTCCCAGGTCTTCTTCAGTAACATCTCGAGGTAGGCCACCAACAAAAATCTCAGATCCATGAGGAGGAAGAGCCAAAAGTTCAGCATGCTTTTCCGCATCTTCTTGGCTAATGGCCACACTAGATTTTTCTTCACCTTCAACGGGTGTTATGCCATCATCAACCTTTTCTGCTTCCATTGCTTCCCCATGATCCTCACTTCTTATGTCATGAGATTGTTCTACTCCATTTTCATCAGTAGCATCTTCATCTTCCATTTCTTCTTCGTCTATCTGTTCTTCAGCCTCTTCATCTTCATCACTATAATTATCATCATCAAGATCCACTCGGTCCTCAATTTCATTGTTATCTGCCATGTTGGTTTCTTAAGCCTCAAGTCTTATCATACAACAACAAAACTTGAGCCCACACCAACAAATTTATCTGCAGACAAAAGAATAAACACAATATCATTTTTAATGTCCATAAGCAAGAATGAAAGTAAACTACATAAAAACATGGTAGGAAACGAACTTTTGAACTCCTACTAAAAATATAAGCTACATCAACAATAGCCTAGTAGTTCCAGCTACAATAAAACCATCTTTCTGACCCCTAAAGACAAAGCACATTCAATTAGTAAATGAAAAGAAATGTGACAACAACCCCAGGTTGGAAGATATCTCAGTGCATAAAATTCGATAAAACTAACATAATAAAAGTATATTATTATAATCAAATTCAAAACGGCAATAGTCAAGTTTAGTTGATTTTTTAAATTCATAATTTATACATAATTTGTATATGTTGTGTAATTTGGACTCCGCTATTGGTTCAATTCATGAACACTCTCTTTGTTATCATAGAGTCAAGACTATCAACTATAAAACCCCTTCCCCCGGCCCCCGCTCAGCCGGGAGCCTCTGCGAAGGCATAGGCATTCAGGCATATTAATGGTAATTGTACATACCAAAAGAGGGTATTTTTAACATGATTTACAGTTAACATGATAATTCTGGTTCCAAGCAAATTATGTGTCAACTAAGGACATATGTTTAATCAAACTCGACAAACTTTTTGAGACAAGTAACAAAAACGAAGCAGATTGAGCATAAAGAAAAATCCCACCATAACATAATAGTCACACAAATTCATTATAGATGAAACTCCTCCAAATTGAACTTACATGGAATTAAAATAACAACAAATTGGGTTATAATTACAATAAAAACAAATTGGGTCATAATTAAACAAGAATGTAAAAATGTAACCTTAGAAGTATACAAATAAAACCTAAACTCCTATTGAGCATCTGCAAATTCAAGCAAACAAATAAAGATAAATTAAACCAACAAATTAAATTACTTACTGCTGATATAGCTCAATAGGCTAAACCATAAGCTCAAAGCATAAAGGTGTGTAGTTTATTAAATTTATGTAACGAATAACATATAAAATTAATTGTGATGAAAATAAAAGATAAACAATATATACTATAAACTAAGCTTACGGAAAATGAATTTCAGAAAAAGGGTATTGAGAAATTGAGATCTTGTTTGCTTAATCTGGAAACGGAGAGAGTATTGAAGTGAGCTCAAAAAAATGAGACCAAATAAATTTACCTCTCCGTTTTATATTTTTGTTCGTTTATCTCTATTGAATTGACTTCGTGGTTTTGTTTGAGGCAGATAGGCATTTTAGTCATTTCGATTTTTCGTAAATTCTATTTGACCTAGGATGTTTATCGATTCTGAATTGAGTTTAAAGGCATGTTTGTTAAATTATTAAGTACTTTTTTTTTTTGATAAATAATCTAAATCATAGATCAATTGTTGTTTAGGCCACGAGGGCCATTACAAAGTGAATCCAAAGTAATTACATCGTCTGTATCATTAAATTCACTAATAACAATACTTCTAAGATTTTGAAGGCATCCTGCATTAGTTGGTTTCCAAAAGACGTTGCAACACTTCCTCGTTCCGTTTTTGAGCAAAAACTTCAAGTCATCCTCCAAATGTAAGTAACGGAAGAACCTAAACCAAATCTCAGAAATGAAGCTATTCAGTAACAATAAAAATATTATGGTTATTAATGCTTCCAGCAATGAGAATGGTAGTAAGGATTCCAGTGCAAATATTCTTCAGATTCAAATTATTGCAGGGATCATCCAATAGCAGATTTGTCCCTTCAAGGATCGAGTGATTGCCATAAATGGACGTTGTGATAATCCATTTAGGGATGGAGCCAGAGGATACTCCAAGCAGTATTTTGTTATCTCTTCTGCGGCAGCTTCTATGGCAACTGTCGTGGAAAAGACTGGTGATCTCTTTGATGGAAGGAATAGCCCTTCTCCGCATATCAGAGATATCCGGCCCTTGAGCACTAATAGAGAGGCTTCGTTGTTTTTTGAGTAAAAAACCTTTGTGCCACTCTTTGCTCAAGGAGGTTGCGATAGAAGTAGTCTTCGTGACATTAGGAGTGGACACATTAAAATGACAGTCATTCCTGGCAAGCCAGATGGCCCAAAGTATGCGGAGAAATTAATATATTCACTACTTATTTTATTAAGTATGTTTGTTAATAGAAAAAGTTAAGCATTGTACATAATCAGATCTGAATGAAAACCTTAATAAAAAATTAAGTAAAAATTTGTCTCACAATTCTCTAAAAAACCTACTTTGTCCTTCCTTAATTATTCAAAATTCACACATTATTATTCAAATCAAATTAAATTATTATCATTGTTGTTATTATTATTATTATTATTATTATTACTATTATTATTATTATTATTATTTTCATTTTTTATATTCTTATTCTTCTTATTATTATAGTAAGATTACTATTATTGTTATTATTTATTAATAATTATTATAATTATCACTATTATAATTATTACTTTAATTATTATTATGTTACTATTATTATTATAATAATAATTACTATTCTCACTATTGTTATTATTATATATGTTATCATTATTAATATATTATTATTATTTTGATTATTTGTCATTATTTTTATTAATTATTTTTATTTTTATTATTAATAATATCATTACTAATATTTTATATATTCGCATTACTATTATTATTATTATTATTATTATTATTATTATTTTCATTATTATTATGATTATTATTCTCGTTATTATTATTATTATTCTCATTATTATTACAATTATTATTATCATTGTTAATATTTTACTATTCTCATTACTAATACTATTATTATTATTATTATTATTATTATTATTATTATTATTATTATTACTATTCTCATTATTATTATTATTATTATTATTATTATTATTATTAATATTTTATTATCTTCATTAATACTACTATTGTTATTATTCATATTGCTACTCTTATTGTTATTATCAAGAATATTATTATTATTATTATTATTAATAACATTATTACTCATTTTATTATTATTCTTATATTATTGTTATTTTGATTTTAATATTATTCTTATTCATATTATTATTATTATTAATATTTGTGTTATTAATTATTATTATTATTATTATTATTATTCTCATTTATTAATCATATTTATAATATTATAATATAATTATTAATGTTTTTAATTCAATTATTTTCTATAGTATTTATAATTTAATTATTAATATTGGTGTAATATTATTGATTTATTTAATATTTGAGTTTTAAATATTATGTATGCTCGTTGACTTATTATAATTTACTGAATGACATTAATTATTTTCTTTTAATTTTATTAATTAACGAATCATAATATTATATGAATAATACTATTATATTTATACTTATTATAATTTAGTTTATAATATTTATACATAAGGAAGTGTGGTGGGGGCAAATTTGTCAATACAACATAACTTGAATAATTTTCAGTGAATTATCATTAAACACTTAAAATTTTCAGTATTCATATTTAGTTTTCATTCAGATTCATACATTTAGTATTCAGTCATTCAGATTCAGACTTCAGATTCATATTGATTTAACAAACAGGCTCTAACTAGTAACTTTAATAGGATCTAAACATCAATTTGGTGGCTCAATCTGAAACTCAAATCTTAATTTTAAGGAGGACCGATTTCGATACATGAAATCGACTTGACTCGACATATATTATGTAGAATTATTAAGCTAATGGTGTATATTGGCACTCAAAATATATTATATAAAACTTTTGAATTGGTAATTTTATAAACCAAAATATTCGAATTAGGTCAACATCAAGTCGAACAACAAGAGTTCGGCTCGACCCGATAAGTATTTTAAATCTTGGGTTTGTTATGTTTACTTGAGAAACTGAACATATATAATACTTATATCATTTGTTAGAAGAAATCAAATAAACGTTTTGGAATGAAGACATCATGCAAGATGTCAATATAAGGGAAAATATAACTTGCATAGTGATTACTGAGATCAATCAATTCGGAAAGCTTTAAAGCTGCTTCAAGTTAACTATGAAGTAGAAAACAATTCTTAAACAAGTGACTGGACACATGCTTGTGACAATATATACATTATTAACACATCAACACTATTAAGCAACCTCTTCTAGGTAGCGATCCATGATCGTTGAGATAGTTTCCATGAATGCAGCCTCACTCGAGCACGGAAGGACACAGTCTAGTGCCTTGCGGACAATCTCCTCAATCACGGACTCCTTATTCAGCGTTTCTCTGCACATGATGCTACCAATGGCATATGGTGTCAGCCCCCTTTCAACACCCTTCTTCAAAAGCATAGTGGAAATTCGGAAAGTTCGAGCACATGCAGAAGGTAGCTCCCAGCCATAAAATCGTAATAAAGCAATGTCTTCCTCAGCATCCAGGGAATTTATATACTCAACTGTGTCAGCACTAAAAGGCTTGCGAGCTTGTGGCCAGTAAAGCCAGTCAAACGTGCAATCTTCAAACTATATCGAACAATGTAAATAAATTATTAGGTTCAGGCGAATTCGAAAAATGTTACAATGTCTGTGTATACAGAGTACGAAGGAAAAGGATACCAACAACTGAACAGATGGATAGTCAGCATATACTATCCAAATACGGGGGGAGAGGTGGGGGGGGGGGGGGTGAATCTTGTGAAAATTTTCTCATTCCAATTTCCAAAGGCAAGGGCAAGTTCGCATAAACAATTGACATACTTTAATGAACCCTTCAAGTAGCCCAAGAGCATACAAGGATATACTTTAATGATCTCAACCTGTTGCTTGACATATAGTGAAAGTCTTGGTCTAGATTTTCAAGTTCCAAACACGAAGAATTTATCTGGACAGATTTTCTTCTATAACTATTAGCGTTGAAATAGCTATTATATACAAGTAATATCATTTTCCAGCAAGGACAAATATCGTGTGACTTCATCAATGTTCAATCCATCATGCCTTGATTCATGTAAAATCTAGACTAAACTAAACTCCAGGGGTAACAGTTCTACAGCTAGAACGCTATTAGAAAATGTATGTACTAAGAAATTAGAACATAGATCAATGAATGCTAATTACAGGTGGAATACAATATCTTCAAGGGAAAGACAGGGGAAAAGGAAGACCACTTACAGTGTCAGGCAAGCAGTAACCGTGATCTATTGGGATCAGCAGCATCTTGCCATCTTTATCTTTACTCACCAAAATATTCCCTGCATGCCTATCGACATTGGCCATCCTCAGATCAAATGCAGCAATTTTGTGTACCTCCTCTACTGGGAAAGCACTAGGACCAAGATCCTCACAGCTTCCATTGTTTTCCACAAACATTTGTAAGGATCCCATCTTGATAGTTAGACCATCAGGATGATGAAATCCATTGTGCAGACACCTAACCATAAGGGTAGGTTGAACCCCAGCAAAGCCTTCGATGTCACCAGAAAACAAGCGTCGACCACTCCTTGGATGATCCAATATGTATGCAGCACATTCCCTCAACGCACCTTCCCCTACTCGTGTCCCCTTCTTTAATCCTTCACCATCCACGGACAATGGTAGTCCTCGAGGGTTGTTCATAGCCATGGGCTCTTCATCAATTGGTTTAAACACTGAAATATACTTGGTCCCAGATGAATCCATCATGAAATACGCCCCACCAGTACCCTCAGTGGACCTAGTTGGGCAGTGCCCTTTATCTAATCCTTCAAGTGTAGAATTCACCAAACCCCTAAATACAGATGGTAAATTAATCTTTGGGTTAATGACAATTGGTTCCATCAAAATATCAGGATTCTTTTTGGGGGAATAAAGAGAAATATTCTCATCTGTTCCTTTCTCCTTTCCGGTTTTATTCTCTCCAGCAACTTCCGGTACCACAAAGGATAACTCAAAGTTCTTCTCAACCGGTCTGGAGCTAATCTTCACAGATTTCCTTACGAACAGATGAATTACTGCATCTTTATTCTTACTAAGATCATTAACAAGCCTCTGATCGTCAACAGGTTTTCCGTCGTACAGAACTTCTTCGTCCTCAAGATCATCGAAACCAGGTCGTCTCTTTGCAATCTGCCTTTTAACATACCCAATATCACGACTCTTCTCAACATGAAATGTAAACCCTTTCCCGCAAGAAGTCTTGACATTGATAATCTGAAGATCCCTAAGACGGAGAACAAGGTGTAAAACATTGCCATCACCAACACCATAATCACTAATACGGCAATTTCCACGTGCCAATTCCCGACCTCCATGGACCAACTTCTGGTTCTTTACAATGAAACCCTTACAAGTCTGAATCCTCAATTTGACAGACTCGATGGAATCCGACTCCATAACCCTCATCGGAACCATCGAGCCAGACAAAGCCACAAAAATCACAATCGACTCTTGACCATGATCAAAACAATGTGGAATTCCCAGACACCCATCTGGAATCGGACTAATTGCAACGATACCAGCAGATGACATTCCCTACTATCTAGAAACACCAGTCTATTTACACAACAAGACTACATTAACCGAATACAGATGTTCCAAACAAAAAATTACACCCCATACCCGATTAAGAACGGATTTTTCACAAAAACAAACCAAAAAAATCACCAAAACAAACAATTAACGAGACAAGAAACGAACTTCATCAACAGTTACATCACAAACCACAGTAATCACCAATAAACGATCAGTTAACAAGCTAAGAAACGAACTTTATCACCCATTTTACCCAACAATACGCATGATTCTTCAATAAAATACACAAATAAAAGAACCCATCAGTTACACAGAAATATGAATGGAACAACGAAATATCCAACAAGAAACAAGATGGAAAGTACGGTTTGGGAAGCTTAATTGGTTATTTGTGGAAGTGGGGTTGTTTTTTGATGGCGGATTCTTACCAAAAGCAAGAATCAAAGAGAAAATGGAGGAGATTGGATAGAAATGTAGAGTGGGGTGAGATTGAGGAGTGGAGCCAACGTGTTTTACGGAGTGAGGGGGAAGGGGAAAACGAGAGAAGGATGATCAAGAAAGAGATAGCTTTCACAACAACACACGTCCATGCTCATCCCTATTTCTTTGCATTGTTTATAAAAAGCGTGAAATCCTCGCACTAACCGTCCTTAAGTCCCGTGCCCTAAAGTACACGGAGGAGGTAGATGTGTCTCGTGATCATCGTCTGTTAACCACTTTATCAACATATAGAGGCGTTGTTGCTAGTACTTTACACTCAAACTTCTTAGTAGTTGAGCTATGTCCGGGGCTTGTATAGTTGTTTATGAAAATATACCAAACAAGCAATATTTTCAATTTATTTTTATCAAAGTTGCTTGTGTCAATCAAGGTCGTAAAATGATAACGTATTTTTACTGTGAAACTGTGTTATGTGCAAAAAGGCAGAGATGGAGGACAATGCATACATCTACAAAGAGAAAATTGCCAAAATGGTCCCAGTAAATATGTGCAAGTTGCACTTTGGTCCCCGATTATATTGGGGCTGCGGAAATGGTCCCTGATATTGGTAAAAAAGTAGCATTTTGGTCCCTAATCGTTACTTTTAAACGGAAAAGAGTTAGTTTGGGGCAAAAATGTAAGATCAACACAGTTAAGCCCTAAAAATGAGATTATAACTAATAATGGGGCAAAAATAGAAAGTTAACAACTAATTTATAATAATTGGAGGGAACAATTTTGGAGAGAATTGGGATGGGAGTAGACATAAATTACTTGTTAACTTTCTATTTTTGCCCCATAATTAATTAGTTATAATCGCATTTTTAGGGTTTAACTGTGTTGATCTTACATTTCTGCCCCAACCTGACTCTTTTCCGTTTAAAAGTAACGGTTAGGGACCAAAACGCTACTTTTTTACCAATATCAGGGACCATTTCCGCAGCCCCAATATAATCGGGGACCAAAGTGCAACTTGCACATATTTACTGGGACCATTTTGGCAATTTTCTCCATCTACAAACAAAGATGGAAACTATTCAACTAATAAACACTTATTAATTGTGTGGTCGAATACACATTATGATGAATTTACTGAATCAATACCCAAACTCCAGAACTTGGTATATTTGCATGCACCAAAAACATCATGTAGTATCCTGGAGGTGCAATTTCTGGAGTTGATGGTCCAACCACAAATACATTATATGTATTGTAACTAACAAATGAAACATCAAAACTTTTCAACACCACCATTCTTTGATTCATGGAAACTGCATGTGTGTTGAATGGTGGTGCAATGATCCTAACTGAGACCACCCCACCAGATTTCAAAAGATTTGGAACAGTGAAATTCAAAGAAAAAGTTTCCTTGTAACTCAAACTGTCCACAGCCTGAATGATTCTCGGTCGAAGGGGGTCGTATTGGGTTGCTAGATAAGGGGGGTGGAATGTTTCCAGGCTTAGATCAGTAGGATACTCCACTCCTGAGAAATTGTATCCTATATGTGGATTGCTTCCTCCAACCAAAACTTTGCCATCTATCAGTAGTAGTGCTGTGGAATGGTACAATCTTGCCCGTGGCGAAGCTTCCATCACTGAGAATCTGTTGTCATCATTGTCTTCTGATACTCTTTGGGTTTGATAAATTAACGGCCTTGTAACAGGATCTCTTGCTCTTTCCCAACCAGCAGATCCGGAGCTTGCACCGTTGATGATCAAGATATCTCCTGTAGGGAGGATGAGCATGTCACCCATGACTCTTGGCATTGGCATCTCATGCACCCTCCACCTTATATTTTCATCGTTGGTCTCAGACACGTTTAGGCGTCCGCATGTGGAGCTTGCTCGGAGGAACACCCCTCGTTGTGCAGCAAGAAACGCGTTAGGGGACGTTGAGCCTCCACAGACCATGATCTCAGCTTCAAGAACCTGGGAATTTTCATCAATTGGTAGTAGCACAGATGAGCCTGAGCTTGGATAGTTTCGTGGTTCGCCATTGATTGATGGGAACTCTCTAACTACACGATTGTTCTTGTAATCAAGAACTACACATCTTTTATTAGCGAAAATGAACAAATTCCCATCTGGTAGGAGATGAACAAATGGATACAGATTGTTTTCTTCATGGTTGCGATATTTGGTTTGTTTTAGAAATGGAAAAGCATATAAAGAAGGCATGTCCGAATCTTTACCAACAACTATACTTTCTGGGAGGAAGAATTCGTAGCTAAATTGATCTCTTCCTCCTACTATGATCACTCTTCCATCCGGAAGTATTTGATTCGTTGCATACCATCTTCGCTTTGATAAAAATCCAGGGAATTCAACCCAGTCACAAAAATCCTCCTCAGAGTCACCAGGAGAGATCATTCTTAGCACATTATCGCCATCATTGTATCCGCCTGTCTGAAGAAGGGTGCCATCTGCCAGGACCGCGCCTGACGAGCACCAAAAATCAGTCCTCACAGTTAATGGACGGACTTCATTGGTGACAGGATCATATAACACAGAGTGAGCAGAACAATCTGTTTTTAGTACTTTTTCATGAGGATCAAATCGACACTGGTTTCCGGGGAGGGAGATGTTGGAAGCACCGAAACCAGTCCTGTCATAGATGACTATTTTGTTGTTGTGAAGGAGTTGCAAATGCATTGCAGCTATGCCGATACTCGCCTGCTGAAGTCGCCATTCGCCTTGAATGGCCATGATTGAATCTACCTTTGTAGGGAAAAATATTGCAGGTATTAAGTAGGTGAGCAAAGTTAATTGTGGGAAGTTTGCCAGAGAAATAATCATGGTGATGATGATGGGTGAGTAACTTGGAAATATGGACTATTGGCAACATTGTGTTGATGTTTTTGCTAGTTTTGAAGTAGATGATTTCTTGGTGCACTTCTTCTCTAGTTTTTTCGCATGTAGTTTTGCATGTTTTCACCCAAAAAATGAATGTAACTTGAAATTCCTTAACATGAGTGATCAAAGATAGCTTTTATTTCTAGTGCATCATTTTTCACGACATAAATTTTTGACGCTTTTATCCTTATTAAGTATCAACGCATAAAATCATTATTAGATTGTGAATTGAACATGTCCATCGGCCAACACTATATGCACACACAAACAGTGTTAGTTGTTGAGGTGTCAACACCTCAATCAACACATTTACAAATGGGGGGGGGGGGGGGGCATATTTATATTTCACTCCTCACAATCACTATTTGGGTGTGCATATAAAAGATCAGATGTCCATCATACATTCATTTGTTTGTACTTTCAAATGAACGCATGCAAATCTTGTTATAACCTATCAAACACATGAAATCTTGTTATAAATGCATATCCAATGTATGAAACTTAGATTGTAAATGCATATCCATTGTATATTTGTAATGTTTCATGCGTTGGGTACATATTAAACTAACCGTCTTAAAATCCTAATGCATAGAATTATCACTCGAAAAAACTAAACCAATGCATGTTTCATGCGTTAGGTGATATAAAATGGTTTAAATTTAGTGGAAATATATCCACCCGTAATCAAAGAAAGCCATACCTTAACAAGTTCGAAAGCGTATTTATTAATCGATAACTCGATAGTCATAATTAAAATCTATAAAAATGAATTTTATACTCTAATTATCATTCCATAATTATGATTACTTTGAATCCAATTCAAAAATCGAAACAACTGAAAAAATCATACTACTGTATAAATACTAAAAAATCAATTAACATCGAAAACGGGGAAACTCTATAGCGTAGTTAAGATGCTGGTCCGTGCGAGAGTGCTGACTTCAACTTACCAGCAGCAGCGCCGCCGCTGGATCTCCGCCACGTCACACCTGAACAACTCGTGGATTGACAAAATCAAAGGCGCCGTCACCGGTCAAAAACCACCCTCCCCCGACGCCACCACCACCTCATCCAACTTCACTCTACTTCGTAATCTCTTTCTCTCAATTACTTTCCTATAACTGTCCCAAAATGTTGTCCAGTTTCGGTTATGATTTTACTTTATACATTTTCGACTTTAGTTTTTCTATTGTATAACATTCAAGGTGGAGACTTTAGTTTTTCTATAGTAGCTGTTATGGCCAATCGTAAAAAATCTATACATGTGCTCGATGAAAATTTTGTGACAAAATTCCGCTTCATATTTTATACTACTGAGAATTTAATTACATTTAGAAGTAGCCACATTTTGCTTAAATATACTGAAAATTAAAAATATTTATAACCACTCAATGTATTATTAACGACCTATATCATCACCCAATTTTATTTGTATAGTGGTGAAAATATATTAGAGTTAGAGTTATGTGATAATTGAAAGTCAAAATGGGAAATCTTTTTGGAATGGAGGTAGTAGTAATTCGACTTAGTTTTTTGTTCAAAATATAGGGTGAGCTAAACATTCTCAGTTTCGATTAAATTAAATTGTTGAAAATTGGTTGGTTTTGTTTTCAGTAATATTTTGTCGCAGTGTGTAAATTTAGAAGAGCTATCACGATATTAAACCTATATATATGAAGTCTTAGGGAATGCTACGTCTACTGGAAGTGTGCTTATAGCTGTTAATTTATATAGCTCTGTAAATTGGTTACGGTATGTAGAGTTTGCCGAACAATTGGCAAAAGCGAGGAAGCTAGGGACGTTCAAGCAGTATGTTGTGGGGAGAAGCAGTGAGGCTACCTTCGCAGACGCATTCCAGAAGCAAGAAGCAATTCTGCGATACTTAGGAGGTTTTGATCCTAATGGGGAGGTTAGAAAATCATTATTTTTACTCTTTATAATATTTAATAGCAACGGATGGAATAGAATCTTTGTGTTTTGTACTTGTTCTTCTTGTTGTTGAAATGTTATTGTTTTATATCACTTGTGCTAGTCTGCCTTCGATTCTGCTAACAATGGATATTAATAGGTATCTTACCCTATTCAAGTAACTTCCTAGTGGCTGAGCTATTCCTTTCTGCCATTAACTACTTCCAAAGTTTGTTTCTCATCAACTCTATTATATCCTTGTCGTTTGGTCCAAACTTTGATATTGAGATATATTATTCCGTAAGGTAGTTTTGTTAACAGATAGTTAGTCGGCTAATAGACTTAATGAGTTGTAAAACCTTAGATATCTGCTGCAATGCATATAAATGCTAACTGGTGGAGGAGTGGAAGCACTTGAAAATCCAGAATTATTTTGAGTTATTGAACAGAGTTTTCCTTTATTTTTGGTAGAAGAGCTTGATGCACTTGAGTTTCCTTTAAGTAGTCCCTTGTTATCACATGGGTAGGGCTGTGTACTATCCGACCCCTTTCCCCCTCTTACCCTGCTTAAGCGGAAGCCTCTTTAGAGGCTGTGTACTCTGACACCGACAGTGCAATCTGGTGTCTAGCTATCTGTCTAATTACTGGGATTCAATTATAATTTCTTTTTTCCATTTTTCTCGTTTGTAGAATATCCTAAGTACTCAAAAACAGGAGGCTGCCAAGAAATGCAACAGCACAATTGCAGAAGTCGAAAATGCATTAGCAAAGTTTACATGGGCAAAAGAAGCACAAAAGAAACTTGAGAAGTTGAAGGAAGAAGGGAAACCAATGCCAACGAATATGGCTGAGGTAATCTATTATTGCACCTGCAAGTTTGACATTGTATTTATATAAAGTTACTTGTAGTTTTTCCCACCGAAAACCTAGTAATGTCTCTACAACATACTGACCCTGTGTTTCACATGCCATATAGGCATGCATTGGATTTCTTTGGTAATCATGCTCTTAGAATGTCGATCGCCTAGTTATGCACCTTGGTTTATATATTTTCTTGTCATAACTTTAAGAAAATGCTACAATTACATGACAATTGTAAGGAGCTTGATTGTGGAGCTTTTGTTTCCCATATCTTCCTTTTTGTTTTAATGGATTTTCCCTCAGTTTAATTTTGAGCTAGTTTGACTCGACACGCATATCAGGTACTTGGTCGAATTAAATTTTACTCTACTATCGTACTCGTTGATAATAATAATTTATGGGGAGACATAAATGACCCTCTTAATAGGACCTGTAGCGAAGGGGGTAAAATTCTAATGGAGTCTTGAAAATAAACAAAAGAAGCTCACTATTTTGAACTCAAATAGAAAGTAACCCATTCAATCAAAACGGAGGGAGTATCTTTTTATTTGCTTTGTTTTCATTCTAATAATGTCGATGTAACTGGAACACACTACAGTTTTTTGCAATAGAACCAGTAGAGTTTGTTTGTCACTGTGAGCTCTGATGTAGTTTCAATTTTATTGAATAAATGTTATAAAAGTATAAGCGAATGATCGAGTCTCTGACTATTGCACATTACAGTTCAACGTTGTTAAAAAGGCTTCCATTTATACTCTTGTTTTATATATCTGCAGGTCCAGAAGTTAATGGGGAATACACCCATGGATGTAGCCCAAGCGAACATGGCCAAGAGTGGTCAAATTAGCAGGAATGCTTTTTGTCCTTGTGGATCCAAAAAGCGATACAAAAAGTACATCTCGTCTATTGCATACCGTTTTCAGTAGATATTTTGAAAAATGATTGTCACTTCCTACATAATTGGACTATGATGTATACGTGACATCTGATAGAGAAGGACGCATTACAGTATACTTGACAGATAATAATACTTGTTAGGGCCTTTGTCTTTGGGGACTCTTTGTTCTAACGAGTGATGTCCTACCCTAGAAAATACTTTCACCCGCTACTTTTTTCTTAGTCAAAGAAAATCAAGTTATCTACTCTATTGACATCATCTGATGTTCTGCATTTTTGTCAACTTGTATCTACTTATTTATTTAGTCTTCTTTACTGAAGGTGTTGTGGAAAGGACTGAAGGACATGCCAAGTTTATCGTCGAGAAAATGGGAACAATTGAAATGGGAGCAGCAAAAGTGTAAGTGGATTGGATATACAAGCATTCATGGAAAAAATATCTGCAGTCGATCAATTTTGATATTCAAATTTTTTGCTCGTTCTTATAAAATAAGCGTCTGAAGAGTTACTTAGTGACATTTTTATGGAATGCTTCATTTATTTGTTGGACTATTACCATCGACATAGTTGGTTTTACGCATCAGATGCATTTTGCATCTTTGGAAGAACATGAAGATGATTCTGCATTTCGTTTGCTTCACCTTACTCACAGCAACATTATGTGTATATTTTAAGGGGTTCATGACATGAAGTTCAGAAGTAGTCATGCTTCATGAATGTGCCAATCACATTGTTTTTAATTTTTAGTTGGTGTTTCTTTTCTTCTTAATTCAATATTGTATAGTGCCAACATGAATACCAACACGTTATTGATTACCCCTCCGTCCCTTTTTCTATGCAATGCAATGCATATTACATACACACGATGACATGAATATAGTGTATATGTGAATTTATATATATATATATAGAGGAAGACAATAGTGGTGGGGAGATATTATGAACTTATGCTTCGATTATGTTCGCAAATGGCAACAAGGGGTAATGATTTTTTAATTTCATTGCTTCGTTATTCACTTACTTTTATTTTTTTGTCCACTTCCATATTGAAAATGGAGTATCCTTAAAACTCTTTGGAGCATAAAAATTATTGCCCTATTCTAACTCGATGCTTAATTGATTACCTATGTCTCTTATAGTTACTACGAAGTATAAAAATTCATCGATTCGAAGTATGCTATGCATAAAATTTTATTTAGTATAAATCAGTACATACTATCACAACCTAAAAGCTTACATAACTATCTCATTAACTTCAAAACCATATCAGAAGTGGCCGAAGTTAGAACCCAAGATTCTGCTCAATTCACATAACACTACAACTATCAGTGTTTTCATCACTGAACATGTGGGAGAAGTTTTGAGATGGGGGCACCACAGGAGTCCCGTACATTGAAGACGGATGTGGATGCGCATAGATGGGTTGATACATGTCGGGGCCGCCATATCCACGTTGTTGTTGGTTCATCATCATTTGAGCCATATATTGCTGCTGGTTGTAAGGATTAACTTGAGGTGGCCCTTGAGCCATGCCTTGGGGATATCCACCAGCATGGTTCATCCCCCCACCACCTCCTGCCGGGAATCCTTGTACTGCTGAAAAATTCCTCATTTGTTCCATTGGATGGTTACCCATCTGTTCCATTGGTCCCATACCACCACTGCCATCAGTTTTCTTATTCATATTGTTACCTTGTAAACCATGTGACATATTATTCATCATGAACCCTCCATCATTCCCAGCAAATGCATTTTTGCCCATACTCTCACTACCCTTCCAGTCGAAGCCCTCATTCTTTTCGCCTTTGCCCTTACCAGGTTTCTCACCACCGCCTTTTTTCCCTGTCTCATCTGGATTTACTCCATTTTTATTCTTTCCACCTTTTCCCTCCTTGACATCCTTTTTACCTCCAATTCCGGTAAGTTGCTTAAGCATTCCTGCCATACCACCACCTCCTTTCTTCCCCTTCTTTCCGTTATTCTTGCTGACATCATTATTTCCATGATCTTTCATCATCTTTCCATGATCTTTCATCATCTTATCCGGTACGTTCTTTCCATTGCCACCACCACCTCCCATATTCCCATGACCATTCATCTTCTTGGCCTGCATTTTTTTATCCACTGGTGCATGATGATGATCGTCGTCATCGTAATCATCCTCCTCATCGAACTCGGAATCAAAATCGTCATCATCCTCAAAATCGTCAGACTCATTTTCATCCATGTTAAATTTGACAGATTTGTGGTCTTTTGGTGGTCCTTTGGAATCTTTCATCTGTTGCATCATCATCATCATCTGTTGTTGAGATGGTTGCTGACCACTGTTTTGCTGTCCTTTTAACTCCTTCAAATCTTTCATATGTTGCAGCATCATCATCATTTGTTGTTGAGATGGTTGTTGACCGCCCTTTTGAGGCAACATCATCGGCTGGTGAGATAGTTGTTCACCACCCTTTTGAGGCATCATCGGCTGGTGAGATGGTGGTTGACCACCCTTTTGTTGGTGGTCCTTGCCACCACCCTTTTGAGACTTGTTTCCCTTTTGACCTTTTAAATCGTCAATTTGCATATTCTTGAACTGGTTGTCGATTATATTCGAATTCTTTTGAGGTCCCCAGAACTCCGCATGCTTTCCAGACTTCTCAAGCTTTCTTATCAGTGTTTCCCCATCGACATTCCCAGCCACAGTCACCTTCCCTTGATCCACATCTATAGACACTTTATAAACCCCTATAAAAACGAAAAAAATATGGCACAAATAAGAAACCATTCAGCTAAACTCACTCCCTTTTCGCAATACAAAACTTCGAAGATGCAATATCCAAATCTTAGATATACAATTAACATAGTCACAAAATATGATAATTTACAACAGTCCTAATTAGAAAAAAGGTGAATTATAAGTCTAATTGATGTATAGAAAAGGTAAATATTTAAGTCCATAATTGAAGTTAACCAAGTAACTACAAAGAACAAATAATCAAGTTCAGTGGCTAAATAGCTAAAATAGTAGAGAATATCTAATGACCTAATAGTTAGGAGGTCTTCCAGTGACTTCCCGTGACTTAGAGGTGTTGGGTTCAATTCTCATTATAATAGCTAAAATATTACACAGTAGAGAATAAACCACATATTATATCAATTATGCCACTAAATTGTACTTGAAGTAAAGATTAAACTACTTTGGCATAAAATATAGTAAAACCAGATAAACTTGAATTAAACAAAACAACATCATCTATTTCCTAAGCTTAAAACATGGAAATTTAGAACAAAAAATATCCAAGAATGAAGAATTCGAGCAAAATTACCTTCAATTTTCTGCAAAGTCTTTTTCACCTTTTGCTTACAGCCATCACAGTGTATATTAACTCTCAGCACATTATTCTACACAAATTTACCAACAATTTATCAGAAAATCCCATTTTCTACATAACCATAAAAAACACTATGCATATTAACTGTACAGTAAAAAAAAAATTGATTAAAACATATGCTAACTAGAAAAAGTTCAGTATACCTGCATCTTCAACATATCCTGTTTACTCATATTTCTTGTCACAGAATAAAATCAAGAACTATGAAAGCAAACAACAATTAGTAATTCCTTTTACTTTAAGGTGGGCTCTCTTGAGATAAAGAAAAAAAACCAAGAAAGCAAAGAAAAGAGATGTGAAAATGAAGAACAAAAAACAAAGCTTTAAGCTTTATAATAAATTGCACAAGAAGCAAAACAGAGCAATAAAGCTATAGTCGGTTTAGAACAATAAAAAAAGAGGGGGAGGGGGGGGGGGGTTCAAGATATGGATATGGAGTCAAAGGGATAGTGAGCAGGTTCGAAGAAAGAGACAAGCATGAGAGGGCACGAGCTGTCTGAAGAAACAACAACTATGTGGTCGGCTTGAAAGAGATAGCAGCTAGATGTCTACTTTATTATTCATTTCTCTAATTTTTTATGTGTACTTTCACTGTTTTTATGACGGTTTAGACTTTAGATAGTATTTTAATTTTAGAATTAAATTTTATTAGTAGCAAAATATTGATGAAGGTATTTTCTAGAAAAACATTCACACCCTTGAAGATATTCCTATTTGTAGACCATCCGCATGAGATGTTTTCAAAGGAGTATTTTTTTTATTACATAGTTAGAATAAGGAGAAGGAGAAAAATAAAAAGTTGCTACATATCAAATTTTATATTTTAAAATTTTCTTTTAAATACTATAGAGTGACTTATATTTATACTTTCTTCAAAATCATTTTGTTCTTCTTGACACTAATTGATGTAAGTGTTGTAAGTAATAAAATAAAACATATTTCCTCCGTTTGTAACAGATTGTCACATTTTGACTTTTATTGGCCAAACACAAAAAAGTTTGACCATTAATTCTCATTAAAAGGTAAGAAATAATATAGTCTTGTAGGATCTTGTTAGATTCGTCTCAATATGTATTTTGAAATATTAATTTTTTATAATTTTTTCTCATGTAGAATAATAGATATTTACGTTTTAAATCGTATTTTGTTGACCATCAAAAGTCAAAATGTGACAATTATTTAGGGATGAAAATAATATTACTTAAATTTAATAAAGTACATAAAATTAATTTTAAGAAATAACAATTGAAGTAAACTGGTGCGCCTTTGATTGAGATAAATTTAAAGAGAGGCAAAATAATAATTTCTCATTTAAAAAACTATTTGGTGTGTAGTGTTTCCCATTGAGATAAACTGGTGCGCCTTTAATTATTGTTTGTAGTCTCATTAATGATACTAGAGGTTAGTGCTGTTTTCGGTCCGGAACGGTACGGTTATGTAAGGAACCGAGTCCCGCCCGATAAAGTAGTCGGGTATACCAGAACCGAACCGATAAGAAATCGGCCCAAATTCTGGAACCGGTCCCACCCGATAAAGTAGTCGGGTATACCAGAACCGAACCGATAAGAAATCGGCTCTAATTCTGGAACCGGTCCCGATCCGCAAGGTAATCGGGCGGGTACCCGGTCCACCCGATTTTGTAAATAATAAAGAAAATCTAGTTAAAAATTGTATCCAAACCCGACCAGAAGTATCCGAAAACCAACTTTTTCATAATAAGTAGCAAAATGAACCTTTCTCAGGTTCTCCCTAGTGGCCTCAGAATGGAATCATCATTGGCCTGTAGTTAAACAACTAAACAACTAAACATCAAACAATATTTTAGTACATCAAAAAGCCTCAGAACATGTTCATCATCGGCATCCAACTATCCAACCATGAAACATTGTAGCATATAAACGTTGATCAAAGTAACCATAAGTCATAACAACAGAATTCTAGTACATCAAAAAGCCTCGGAACACTTTCTTCATTGGCTTAAGCAATATTAGTTGAAGCAGCTTCAATATCCTCTCCAAAATTATATTCCAAAGGGTCCTCAAGTTGTGTTTCAAGCTGGAAGAGTTGAACAACAGAATTAGAATAGTAAATAAATGATTGTAAATAAATGATTGTAAATAAATGAACAAGACTTACAATACTTTGTTCATGCCCCTTCTTCATACCATACATCTCTTTGATCCAATCACCCGCACAAAGCAGCATTTCAACTGTTTTGGTTTTCATAGAGGCTCGTTTGGGATCAATCACTCGTTTTCCGGCACTAAAAGTGGATTCTGAAGCAACTGTAGTAACAGGGATTGAGAGGATATCTTTTGCCATTTGACTGAGAACAGGATATTTGGCTTCATTGGCCCTCCACCAAGTCAAGACATCAAACTTGACTCCTTCCGCACATATCAATGGAGGCTCAAGAAGATACAATTCAAGGTCAGATTTTGCCCGACTGTTTCCCTCAACACTTTGGAGGTATAGTTCAAAACTCCTCTTCCCTACACCACTATAACTACTACCCCCGGCATGATGAGTAGACTTTTCAGAATCATCTTTTTTATAGGACTGTTCATACAGCTTAAACAAAGTAGTCAGGCTGCTTGACAACTCATCTTTATGTTTGCGAGGATCATCAGATCGACCGGTATACAAGAACGGATAAACCCATGTAATAAATACCATCTTATACCTAAGAATGAATAAGAATTGACATTGGAAACCTCAGAAACAATTCATCATAGGCATCAATTCATAGACAAATGGTAACATAGACAACATAAGTACATAACAACATAGAATCAGAATACAGTAGGCAACATAGAAGTTCATCATAGGCAACTAGGCAAGTGGCAAGTGGCAACATAAGCTAATGGCAACATAGGCAACAGAATACAGTAGGCAACATAGCAAGGTGCCTCAGAATCAGAAGTTCATCATAGGCAAATGGCAACATAGGCAACAGAATACAGTAGGCAACATAGCAAGGTGCCTCAGAATCAGAAGTTCATCATAGGCAAATGGCAACATAGGCAACAGAATACAGTAGGCAACATAGCAACTAGCAAGGTGCCTCAGAATCAGAAGTTCATCATAGGCAAATGGCAACATAGGCAACAGAATACAGTAGGCAACATAGCAAGGTGCCTCAGAATCAGAAGTTCATCATAGGCAACTAGGCAACATAGGCAAGTGGAAACATAGGCAACAAGAATACAGTAAACAGTAGGCAACATGGCAACAGTAGGCAACAACATAGCAAGTTAGCAAACAGAATACAGTAAACATTAGGCAACATAGCAACATAGGCACCATAACAACATAGGCAACCTATCAACATAGCAACAGAATACAGTAAACAGTAGGCAACAGAATACAGTTATACCTTGGATCCAGAACAGCCCCAATTGAGATTAAAATGTTACTTTGAGACCAGTAGTTGTCATATTTAGCCTTCATTTGCTCAGCAAGAACTTGCAAATGTGGCTTTGTTGAATTGACAGTATGCTCATCAAGTAACAGTTTAACTCGATATAATTCTGCCAGAAAAAGATTGACAGTAGGATATGAACTGCCACTAATAATTGCAGTGACATCAGCAAAAACTTCCAAGAAGTTACAAATGTCATGAACAATTTCCCAATCAAATTCACTAGGCAAATAGCAATAGAAAACACTATGCTCCTCGGCATATCGAGGCCAAACATCCTTGTAAAAGTAGGCAGTTGTTAGCATTAGCCATGTTGAGTTCCATCGAGTCTTGGTGTCCAAAACTTGTAACCTACCCTCAAGTTGAAGCTCAAGTACAATCTTCTTAAAGGCTTTACATCTACTTTCAGAATTAAGCAAATACCTTACACCATTTCTAATTTTTTCAACACAAGGCTTTATAACATCAAGTCCATCCTGAACTAGCAAGTTAAGGATGTGTGCACAACACCTTACATGAAATAATTGGCCTTGAAGTGGTAAGTTCTTCCTATTACTGAAATCCGCCTTCAACCGACTAATGCAATTATCATTAGACGAAGCGTTATCAACAGAAATAGAGACAACCTTATCCCTTATATGCCAATCATCCATAACTCTCAATAATTCCCTTGCAATAACTTCACCAGAATGGGGGGGGGGGGCACATTGGTGAATGCTAAAACCCTCTTATGCAATTTCCACTTAGAATCTATGAAGTGGCCAGTAACAGTCATATAGCCAATTTTTTGTTCACCGGACCACCATAAGTCAGTGGTCAATGAAATCCTATTGACTAAAGACATAGCCTTTTTCATTTTTATTTTTTCTTCATCATAACAACTCTCACAATCCTTTCTCACAGTCTGTCTACTTATTTTTTGGTACCAAGGATAAACTTCTTTCATGAACTTATTAAAAACTAAACCTTCGACTAAAGAAAAAGGAAATTCATGGGCTAAAATCATATGAGCAGCAAGCTCTCTAACCTTATGATGATTATATTGCCAACTCACAATGTTAGGATAGTTAGGATCCCCAACACTTAACAATGATTGAGCAGGGTGTTTTTCATTGGCATTACCTTTCATTTTCAGTTTCCTTTGCAAACAGTTGGCTAAATGCTTTTTCGGACCAGAGGTGCTTTTATACTTCTCATCAAATGTGTACAAAGAACCACACCATTTACATTTCCATTTCTTTGTGCCATCAGGTAAGGTAATGGCCTCCATCTCAGTGTGCACAATTGATTTTTTTGCACGACCACCTTGCCCATAAGCACTGCTTGGAGGGTCCTCCAAAGCTCCAGATTCAACGGGAGCGGTTGACCCACCAGTTGCTGTTTGGGTAGTTTGGGTAGTGTTCAAATCTCTAAGCTCCCCAATCTCAATTCCCCCAATTGCCTCATTTTCATTTTCAGCCTCAAAATCAATCTGAACAAATTGATCCATCGAGGGTGTAACTGATGAATCTCCAAAAGACATAGTCAATTAATAACAGTCAGTCAATTATTTATTCAGTTTAATTTGAAGAATCAATCAAAAACAGTTGACAACAGTTAATTAAGAACAATAATTCAAACAGTTTCTAACATTATTGAAACAGTTTATAATTAATTCAAACAGTTTATAAGTTTATTCAAATCAGTCAATTACATAGTCAATTACTTATTCAGTTTTACATAGTCAACTACTTATTCAGTTTTATTGAAACCCCAAAATTGAAAACTCCTAAGTCCTAAATCCTAATTCAAAACATTGGAACTGGAATTGGAATTTGGAATTGGAAAACCCAAAATAGAAAAACCCAAAATCAAAATCCCAAAATCAGAAACCCTAAATCGAAATATCAAAATCAAAAACCCTAATCGAAATATCAAAATCAAAAACCCAATCAAAATCCCAAAATCAGAAACCCTAAATCGAAATATCAAAATAAAAAACCCTAATCGAAATATGAAAATCAAAAACCCAATTAAAATCCCAAAATCAGAAACCCTAAATCGAAATATCAAAATCAAAAAAACCCTAATCGAAATATCAAAATCAAAAACCCTAAATCGAAATCCCCAAATCAAAATCCCTAAATCGAAAACCCTAAATCAATTTTACAGATTTGAAACAGTAAATCGAAAACCCTAAATCAAGAACCCAAAATCGAAAACTTAAATCCGTTTTGCAGATTTCAAAACCCTAAATAAAAAACCCTAAATCAGTTTTGTCGATCTGAAAACCCTAAATCGAAAACCCAAAATCAAAACCCCTAATCGAAATCCCAAAATTGAAAACCATAAATTAGTTTTGCAGATTTCAAAACCCTAAATCAATTATTACTTATTACTTATTTTCTTTATTAGTTATTATTTACAAAGTACACATATAGATTACATTTACAGAACCAACATAATCAAACAAACAAACTTACACAACAAAAAAACTTTTATTATAATTTTATATGCAACAAGTCAACAACACATTACACATAATCGAATATTCGAAGTTTCAAACCAACAAAATTAACACAACAAAAAACTTATATCATAAATTGTATATGCAACATCAAATAATCGAAGTTTAGAGTTTTAAAAAAACAAAATCGAAAAGGCAAATATATGAAATAACAGAACATACATGAAATCGATTAGTAATATTGAATGAGCAATTAGAAATCGTACAGAATCGATGAAAAAGAGGCAGAGAATCGATGAGAATAGATGAGACTTGAGAGGGAGAGTGAGATATTTTCGAGAGAGAATGTGAGATGAGAGCAGAGAGATGAGAGAAGAATAGATAGATGGAGGCACTGAATTAGGGTGGGAAACCCTAATTCTTACTCCCTCCATCCCTTTATTTTAGAACCATTTTGACTTTTTGGGTCAAATTTCGAAAATTTTGACCATAAATTTTTATTAACCGATAAGAAATAATATAGTTATATTGGATCTTGTTAGATTCCTCTCAATATATATTTTTGAAATATCAAGTTCTTATAATTTTTACACATGTAAAATTAAAAATATTTATGTTTTAAGTCGTGTCTCGGAGACCGTGAAAAAGTAAATGGTTCTTATAAAAAGGGATGGAGGGAGTATTTTATAGCAATGAACCGGTTCTTGACCGGTTCTGTCGGTTCGGTTCCATCGGGCCACCGGTCCAAAAATTAGTACTTGTACCGGCCCGCTTATGTTTCGGTTGGATGCTCGGGCCGGGTTTTCCCGGGCCGGTTCTCGGGCGGTTTTCGGGTAACCCGGCCCAGGCACAGCACTACTAGAGGTTATAAGTAAACAAAATAATAGTAAAAAATATCTCTTTACTTATATGTTTGTGTGTTCTTTTTAAAGTGGAAAAGAACAATTAGAAAATCATACGAAATAATAAAATTATAAGGTTACTTAAAAGGATTAAAATATGACGGGAAATAATTTTATTATTATGATAATGCACTACGAAATGAGAAAAAAAATTAAATTTGAACGACAACTGGAAAGGTCGAATTTAGAAGGTACAATGTACTGTACACAGGGTACACACTGTATTGCATGCATTATTGAGATTTGGTGGATTTAATTAGCACTACTGCCAAACAACAAGTAGACACATTATTATTCATCATTTATTTGTTTGCTGTTTTAAGCACGTTGTGGGGAACTCCCTTTCTCACTAAATTAGATGGACTACAAATCTACAATTATAACCTTCAATAAATTTATTTCTTTTATATATCTATTATTTTAATCATTTCCTCAATTATTAAGAATCAATATGTTACTTATTTCACATCTAAACGCTTAATCAAATGAATGTATATTGATTAGATGATTCTGTTGATAAGACCATTCAATTATTATATAAATAAAATATATAGTCAATATAAAAATTATTGAAAGCAACGACGACGTTAGGATTTACTTCCTCCATTCTTTTTCAGTAGTCGTTCTAGCTATTCCATATAGATTAAGAAAAAATCAAAGTATCAAAAAGTACATTGAAAAAGTAGAAATACAATTATTTGAAACTATATCATTGATTGGTTACTAATTTCAAGAGAAAAAGTAATCAAAATGTTCACTGAGAATATAAAAGTAAAATTTTCAATATTAAAATGATAACTATTTTTTGATAAAAAAATAGTGTTAGAATGTCAACTAAAAAAAATGGAGGGAGTACGGTCAAGAATCTAAATGGCAAATAGTAAGTACGAAAATAAATGACAAATGTCACACGAAAATTATATAAGGTCGTTCTCAATGTGAGTAAGTTCGTCTTGTTATTGTTTTGGATTTCAAATGTAAATGAGGAAGATTGTTAGAAAATCCTACCACTAGCTAATCAATTTGTTAAGTAATTTTGTATACACGTACCGTAAGTGTCAATAACAAATTTTAACCAAAAACAAAAAAAAAACTTTCTGTGGTTGTTCAACAATATTAAGCTCTAATATTTTCTTATGATAATTTCTTTAATTTTGTGTGATCATCAACTCACAGAGACAAATATTTTATTTATAAGCTTAACAAATAATCTAAAAAAAAATACCTTCTTTTCAAGAAAAGTTTTCACTAGTTAGTCACATTAATTACTTGCCTAATATCAACGAATTATTTCCCAAGAAAATACTCCACTTTTCTAACGTTTACATTTCTTATTCATCGATTATTTATTTTAAAAGTTTTTTAATTATTTTCTTAATAGAAAAAGATTCATTATATTTCATCGTTCGATTATCAAAAAGAAAGGGATTCACTATACACATACCAGAATAATGTTTTAGGGTGTGTAATTACTATTTTACCTCTAAATTAATTTTCTCAATTACTATATTTTTAAATAGGGGAACGGGGCATAAACATAATTTCACACCAAAAAGTATTAGTGTTTTAGTGTGTGTATAACAGTTCAGGAAAAGTTTATTAAATTTGGTATCTGCTCTGACAATTATATCAAAGAAATGTTCAATTAGTGAAATAATTGGTGAACCTTTTTCATTAGGCTATCCGATTAACTCAACAACAAAAGTAAATTAAAGAAGAAAAAGAAGAGGAAAAGAAAGTTTGAAAAAGTCGTTAGATTCAGTGTAGCGAATTGCATTAATTAATAAGTAAAAGATTGATTATATTGGAATCGTTTCTTGCCAAATAATTTATTACTATTAAGCATTTAATTAATGTGAATTTTTTTTTGTAAATTAGGGATAAATGTGAGTTTTGAATTTAGGACTTTCTGGTCACTAGAAAAAGCTTTTTCCGCTAGGCTATTCAATTAACTCAAATTAATGTGATATTTTTTTGAAGAGAAAATATTTTCTTTTGGGGTGTTTGTTAGACCTACAAAGAGAGCAGTTTCCTCTATGAATTGATTATCACACATATTAGAGAAATATCCTAAGAAAAATATTACGACTTTCACATAATTGAATAATTTTAGAGAGTTTATATTCATTTTTTGTTAGAATTATTGTTAATAATTTTAGTGGATCAGAAAGTATCCAACTAATAATTTAGCTAGTGGTGGTACTTTATAACTCCTGAACTTAATTACAGAGGATTTCCAATTACAACAATAAAGAGTCACACGCATACTAGTGGTAGAGGCTTTGTAACAGTCTTCGGGAGTTGATTGGTATAGTTGATTATGCAAAACACAATTGTTACGAATTATGACCTTTAATCGAATTTCCCAAATAAGAATTCTAATGACAACGCTAAGAATTACGTGTGAAAATAAACAAAATAAAAATTTATACGAACCTTGATAAGAGTGATTATGTATTGTTGCTGTTACAGATTCACCATGTCAACTCGGAAGATTATTACAAAATCCTACCACTAATTAATTATCCGTTAAGTATTTTTGTATACACAAAAAATATTAAAATCCTAATATTTCATGATAATATATGTAATATATGTGATAATCAGTAAATTTATCTATTTGTAGGCTTACCAAACAACTTAAAAGTAAATAATTTGTTAAAAAAGAAAACCCTATTAGTTACCTACCTAATAATAGACCAATAAAAATTTCAATAGGTAATAAATCTTTTTACCAATAATGTGATTCAATACATCATATCTATCCAATTATCCAACTTTTTGTTGATTCAATACATCATATCTATCCAATTATCCAACATTTTTTGTTCGTGTTCCTCAATTATTTTCTTCTGCAAAAAACTTCCTGAATTGAGCTTCAACTCAACGGAGAGACTTCCACTAATTTGAAACTTAATTTTTCTCCAATATATAAAATTTGGGGCAACTAATAAGCAACATGAGACACGTCAAGCGCCTTAGACCATCTATAATAAAGATTGAATTAAATTTACTTTATTCAGTGTCATGTGAGCTTTAAATCCACTTATATCCTCAATTGAACCCCCCTATTTTCACAGCAGAGTTTTATTCAGAATTTTATTTACTTTCTCTCCCTTCAACATCACCTTATCCTATATCCACTATATATTTACTTATCTCATTATTTATACATATGTTATTATTAAAATTATAATCTTTATAATAATTAATTTTTATAATATAATAAACAAAATTTAATTTATATGGAAATAAATAATTAATTACAATAAAAATTAATAATTAAATAAAATAAAAAATTAACATTTTATTAAAACAACACACAATATTACTAATCACTCGGTAAATCGAAATATACATAGATTATTGAAAACTTGAAAACAAACAATGAAAGCGCACAATAAACATTGATAAACTTGAAAATAATTTTATCAAACGGTTGTTCCAAACTTATTCCATATGTGCTCAGCGAGATCGGCCTTCAACTGGATATGGTGTGCATTATCACATAGTTCCAAAGTATTGCAAAGAAGGAATATACAAAGGTGTAAAAACTCTTTTTTTTGTGTCCAAATGTTTCAAACCTATGCTCTATTTATAGATCTCGAAAAATGAAAAATAATGACATATTTTTTATATTTTATTTTGATGACATATTGAATAAATAACACATTTAGTAAATAACGGGAAAAAAGAAAGTAAACATCAACCATCCAAGCGCTGACACATCGCCCCCTGCAGAGCGGCAACGTGTCAGCGCGGTTGGCCCATTTTTGGCCCTTGGATCCCAATTAACCCCAATTAACTCAATATCATATTTCAATCCTCAACTTTAACTCCAATCAGTAATTTTTATTGCCTTTCATAATACCAAGATTAAACTCACTTTACCCTTACTTCAACTCTCACTTTAATTCTTGTTGTGGATAATCTTAAATTTGGTCAAGAAGGCCTTTGCAGTGGAAAGATATAAATATGAGTGTCTAAATTTTCATTAGTAATTTTATATAATACCTTAAAATGAGAGTTAATTGCTGAAATAATTCTAGTAAGTGGGGTCCTGGTGCACTTTGGTTATCGAAAGTGGCACTGTTGCAGAAATGGTCCCTAAAAGTGTGTATATTGGTGCAATTTGGTCCCCATTTCGTTAACTCCATCAAATTTAAGCGTGAATAGCAATTTTTGGGAAAAAAAAATGAAACTTTGTATAACTTAATAGCCCCATTTGGGGCCTAAAATGTAAATAACAAAAAGCTAAAGGCAAAAATAACAAATTAAATACTTTAAAATTAATAAAACAATTCAGTTTGATCATTTTCATATCCTCAAACATTCTTTAACACTCCAAGACAGTCAGAAAAAAAATTCTACAACATCGATTAAGTTATAAAAAGTTTGTTTTTGCCCCAAAAATTGCTATTCAAGCTTAAATTTAACGGAGCTAACAGAATGGGGACCAAATTGCACCAATATACACACTTTCAGGGACCATTTCTACAATAGTGCCACTTTCAACGACCAAAGTACATCATACCCTCACTTTCAGGGAGTATTTTGACAATTAACTCTTAAAATGATATTTCAAAATGAGAATGTAAATTATTTGAAATATGAGTGTACATGGTTGAAGATAAGACCATTTTGGAGCATCCCAATTCCCGAACATCTCAATGGGAGCAGAGCCAACCGACTACAGTCATAAGTCACATCTTATTCGACAGCACATTTTAGTCCTTATCAGAATGTCTATCTTCTTGCTCCTTTCATAATATATCAATCTGTCAATAACACAATATATATATTTCTTGGAGAAATTGGGCAAAATAGCACTCATGGAAGAAGAAAACTAACTTAAAGCACCTTTTTACAATTCTTAGCAAAATGGCACTAAAGGGAGGCGAATTGACTAATATACCCCCTTATAAAGTTAATGTTTTATTCAGTTTTTTTTTTCGATTTTTCCTGGTTTTTTTTTCAATTTCTTTTTGATTTTTTTTTGTAATTTTTTTTTTCAAAATCTTTTCAACTTTTTTTTCGGTTTCTTTTTTTCAATTTTTTTCCTTTTCGATTTCTTTTTTCGATTTTTCTTTTTCTTTTCGATTTCCTTTTTCGATTTTTCTTTTTATTTTTCTTTTCGATTTCTTTTTTCGATTTTTGATAGATTTTTTCGATATTTCTTTTTTCGATTTTTCGATTGATTTTTTCGATATTTCTTTTTTCGATTTTTTCGATTTCTTTTTTCGATTTTTTCTTTTTCGATTTCTTTTTCTTTTCAATTTCAATTTTTTTTCTTTTTCTTTTCGATTTTTTTTTCTTTTTCTTTTTTCGATTTCTTTTTTCAAAAAAATAAATCGAAAAAAAAAACTGAAAAAATCGAAATCGAAAAAAGAAATATCGAAAAATCGAAAAAAGAAATATCGAAAAAATCAATCGAAAAATCGAAAAGAAAAAGAAAAAGAAAAAAAAAATTGAAAAAAAAAACCGTAAAAAAAGTTGAAAAGATTTTGAAAAAAAATTACAAAAAAACAAAAAAAAAAATCAAAAAGAAATTGAAAAAAAAACCAGGAAAAAATCGAAAAAAAAACTGAAAAAAATATTAAGTTTATAAGGGGGTATTTTTGTCAATTCATCCCCTTTTGTGCCATTTTGCTAAAAATTGTAAAAAGGTGCTCCAAGTTAATTTTTTATCTCAAAAGTGCTAGTTTACCCAATTTCTCATATTTCTTGTGAGTGAAGGTTATGCTCCTTTTATTATCATAATGTTCAGCTTAAATATTTATTATAAATGAAGGTTAAAGTTATTTTCTCTATATTAAATTTTCATTCTTTGGTGTTATCATGCTTGATTTTAATGTTTTAACAAAAATATTTCCATCAACTTCTGAACTACATGTCTACATCTAAATTTTTGTTCGATTCTAAGACCAAATTTATAATTTTTAAACTTTTATATATAATTAAATAACATTCTTAAACCACTTTTCAAGATCATTTCAATAATTTTCTTTTCCACATGGGATCTTAGTTATTTGTTACCTCTAATAATAGCTTGTATAATATATATTCCGTCTATTTATTTATTTTACCAATATTCCATCTATTTAAAGATTATTGTGATCATTATGAGTGAAATAAATTGAAGATAAAGAAAATTGTGAAAGAAGTAATACTACTCCTAATGTTCTTAGATGATTGGTACATTTCGACTTTTAATAGTCAACAAAACACGATTTCAAATATAAATATCTCTTATTCTACATATGAAAAAATTATAAAAAGTTAATAGTTCGAAAATATATTGAGACGAATCTAACAAGATATCATATGACTATATTATTTCTTATTGGTTAATGAGAATTATTGAGCAGAATTTTTAAAGTTTGATCATATAAAATTAAAATCGGTCTTTCTAAAATGTGCCCTAAGGACACATGTTAAGCACTTAATATGGTAATACAATTTACCAATCATTTAGGGACGAAAAGAGTATGTAATACTTATATACTCATCATATTATAAAGGGAAAATGGCACTGGACATCATTAACGTTTGATTTATTTATCATATTTATCACTGACGTTCACTTTCGTGCCAAATACATCACTCATGTTCCAATACTACTCAACCCGTCTACTTTTCGCCAATTTTGCAGAAATCGTATTTTAAAGCACAAAAGTTAGATAGGCCATTTAGTCATAACACTTAAAATTATTAGTAACTACTTCTAGATATTACATTTCTCCCCCTAATTGGCCATCAATTGAAGCTTTCGAGAAATGGAACATGTTCAATTTTTTAAAAGCCCCAAAATTTAACAAGTACAATCTTGATAAGATGCAATTTTCAATATGAAACAGGTATAATTTTAACTGTCGTGACTGAATTGCCCTTCTAACTTTTGTGCTTAAAAATGCAATTTCAGCAAAATTGGAGAAAAGTAGACGGGTTGAGTAGTATTGGAACATGAGTGATGTCTTTGGCATGAAAGTGAACGTCAATAGTAAATGTGATAAATAAATCAAACATTAATGATGTCCGGTGCTATTTACCCTATTATAAATTGATAATGTATTATCAAAAAAAAAAAATGTACGTTCTCAAATTTTGATGTATAGTTCACTTTGTGTAGAGCGTGAATACTATGAATTGTGATAATAGTCTCGGTCTATATATATGAGTATGTTTTGAGTATAGTAAAAGATAAAATTTTGTATTAAAATAATAAATATGTGGATCCAAAATCCTTGACTCTCTAAAGCACATTAATATAATTTCAACAATATTATTCTTTCTATCCATAAATGGTTGGTATATTTTAACTTTTATAGTGAATAAACTATAATTTAAAACGTAAATATCTCTTATTTTACATGTGAAAAAATTATAAATAGTTAATATTTCAAAAATATATATTGAAACGAATCTAACAAGGTCTACATGACTATATTATTTCTTATCGTTTAATGAGAATTCTTAAATTATTTAAAATTTGACCACAAAAGTTAAAATATACCAATCTTTTAGGGATGGAGGGAGTATTATCTAATGCATCTTCTGTCTGAAAAAAAAACACTTTACATGCTTCTCTTTACATGTTTCATGGCAGAAGAATTATGTGTATGAGCTGAGCTTTCCGAGCTAGCTCGCTCAGCTCGGCTTGTAATAAAATGAGTCGAGCCGCGAGCCTGGTTCCTGGCTCGTCAGCTCGGCGAGTTAGCTCGGGAAGCTGGTTCGGTAGTTCGATAGTACATATATTAATATTATTTTTGATAAAATTAGTTATATTATACTTTTTTAGTCATTTTAATTATTATGACTAATGTCAATTTAATATTTTTATATACATCATTACATGTTAGTTAATTTTATTAATTGTTACATGTTAATAATATTATTAATTGTCTATGTAAATAATTTTTTGTTGATTAAAATTGAGCTTGAAATTTCGAAATGAGCTAGCTCGAAGCTCGGCCCGGGGATGACTCGGCTCAGTGAAAGATCGTCAAGCCAAGCCGAGTCTAAGGCTCATTTAGTCAGGGGCGAAACCAGGATGAAAATAAAGGGGGCCAACTTCGAGAAAAATAAAATAAGGGGGCCAAAACAAATAAAAATAGTGAAAGTATCAAAAAAAATGTTAAAAGTGAACCTTGGAGGGCTTGAACCCATGACCTCTACGAATTAAATAAAGGTTCCAACCAACTAACCTACACCTCTAGTTAATTTCCTCACATTTTTTAGTGTATAAATATCACAAAAATTCAAAAAAAATCGTATATAGATATAACGATACCGAAAAACTTAAGGGGGGCCGGTTCCCACCCCACCCCCCCTTGGGTCCGCCCTGCATTTAGTGATGAGCTGAGCAAAAAATTCTTAAATTCGTGCTCGACTCGTGTACAACTCTAGACAAAAAGCGACGACGGAGGCTCTAGTGTACGTAGTTTTCCAACTTAATTTGGGCCTACGATATTACTGTACAATCACAAGCTTATTAAGACGTACAGTTTGTCAAATTTGGATGAAGCCAACTACCGAAATAATTGGTGATGTAAGAGAATATATTATGGTTCATAAATAATAGAGTCACGTTTGATATACTTATTAAGATGTATAGTTTGTTATTTAAAAGTACGTTTGATCACATATGTCTATTGTTGTGTCATTTTTTGAATGCATATGTTTTATTTTGTTTCATTTTGATACATATATTTACAAAAGTGACTTCAGTTGCTACTTCCGTCAAAATTTAAGTTAAATTTGAAAAGTTTATAATATATGTGACGTTTATGAGAATGTCTTACGAGTTGGAACTTACAATGTCACAAGTTTTACATTTCAAAATTTAAATGTCGACAGTAGTAACTAATTAAAGCAACTATTGTAAGGATGTGTGACTAAATGTGTCAAATATATGTGATTCAAAAATGACATTTTAACAAACATGTATGATCAAACGTGCCTTTAACTCTAATCAATAATAATAATGAAAGTTTTTTAAAAAAAGGAAAAAAGAAAGAAAAAAAAACATAATAATAATATAATGAAAGTTTGAGCAACAAAAATAGCATACTCATTCTCAATCAGCTGGTATCCATATGTTTGGTGTTTTGGGTGATATGAGGATGAGATATCAACACAAACGTCCTCTACATTATTACACAATAATTACATGTTAATTTTACAAATAAAGCATGTGTGATGGGGTAATAAGTCGCTACTCACTATATTTATTTTTGGGAGTCCAGTAGACACAAGCTCCACCATTAGCGTTGGTTGGAGATGTCATCGCACTGAGTCTATATTTTAATATAAGAAAGGATTAAATTAGAGATAATTAATGAAATGATCTTATTAAATGGGTAATTGTTGCATTTTAGCCTTTAATTTATAAATGGTAATAATGTGCAAACGGTCATTATATGTTATGTGGTGTGCACAAATGGTCTTAAATAAACACTTCGTTAAATGTTGACGGAGAAAGAAGAGCTAAGTTTACTTTATTAGAGATCATTTATGCACACATAATAATACACATTTACCGAGACTATTTGCGCTCAGTTTGAAAAAAACTAAAACTAAATAATTTTACAATTTTTTTTATCAAATAATACGTATTAAAATATTGAGATATTAACTTAGAAAGATTGAAATTACATTTTCCTTTGTTGTTATAAGTTTTTAGGTCTCTTTTCATTATTGCACCATTTACAGGAAAATAATACTTTGTATTTATTATTTATATTAAAGACCTCATTTTTAGTTTTTCAACATCAACATATATAGTCCAAGTATATTTTTGATAGACAACCCTTGTATCATTGATAAATTATTACTTTGCTATTTTTAACTACGTATATATATATATATTACAATATTCATAATTATAAAAAAACTAGTTAAATATTTCCTTTCTCCTTTTGATCGATTGATAATATATATTTCCTAGCAAATTCCTTTCCTCACATAATCATTAATTATATAAAAATCAAATCCAAAGTTTATAAAAATTTAAATGTAATTAGAAGCTCAACTACTAAACAAGTCGATATTCTATCTTATTCTATCTTCTCAAATTTAGTGAAGTTTTAACATGAGAAACTGTTAGAAAGATCCTGACAAATTTGTATGATTTTCTCCTTTCACCTGATGATGAAACATGTACATTTGCAATCTTAGTAATCCAATATACACTTGCTTATTAACTTTATTGTATGTTCCTTTATCTCTATAATGAAAAGAAACCATTGGTTTGCATGTGCTTCTTCGTTCCTTCTGCTTGGATCACACCTTCTCATGGAGATTCCTAATACTCCCTTCAATACTAAATAATTTATACATTTTAACTTTTGTGGTCAACAAAACACGATTTAAAATATAAATATCTCTTATTCAATTTGCAAAAAAATATAAAAAGTTGATATTTCAAAAATATATATATTGAGACAAATCTAATAAGATCCCACATGACTATTATTTCTTATCAATTAATGAAAATTATTGATCAAATTTTTTAAAGTTTGACCACCAAAATCAAAATGTACCAATCATTTAGGACAGGAAGGAGTAATATATAGTGGTTTATATATATATATATATATATATATATATATATATATATATATATATATATATATATATATATATATATGCATATTATAATGGAGAAAATTGTAAGAATACCATGGTTTTGAAGATCCAATTTAGCAAAAATTTATGGAACTTTTTTTTATTGGAGTTTGCCACAATTTTGACATAAATGGACTAAATTACCCTGAAGTGAGTTGTCTCAAGCTTCCTTACTCACCCCATTTCAACCGCCATCACCATCTACCTTACCATCAACCCCATTTCAAATCACAAAACCACCACCAACTCATCTTCTTCCCCACTTTCTTCTTCAAATCATAATAACCACCAACACCACAAACAATCCCCCCCTTAAATCACCTTAAAAACGTAAACCCCTCCCACCATACATGAAAAACATGACCTCCCTGCCCAAGGGTGGCAGGTGGATCTGAATCGGGTAGGGAGGGAGTGTGTGTTGGGGGGGAGGAGGGGTTGAAATCGGGTAGGGGAGGGGTGGGGGTTGAAATAGGGTAGGGAGGGTGTGGGTGGGTGGCGGTGGTTTTATGTATTTGAAGAAAGGTGGCAGTTGGTGAAGAAAAAAAGTGGTGGGTGGTGATGATGGTGAAGAAGAAAGGTGGTGGTTGGTGGAATTTTTTCAATTGAAGAAGAAAAGTTGGTGGTGGTTGTCGTTGTTGTGATTTGAAGAAGAAATTGGGGAGGAAGATGAGTTGGTGGTGGTTTTGTAATTTGAAAAGGGGTTCATGGAGGTTGGTGGTAAGGTAGATGGTGATGGTGGGGAGGGTGGTGGTTGAAAGTTGGGAAGATGAAATGGGGTGAGTAAGGAAGAAGGGTTTGGACAACTCGCTTAATAAAGGGTAATTTAGTCCATTCAGATAATTCCAATTAAAAAAGTTTCATAGTTTTTGGCTAAATTGAGCCTTCAACCATGATATTTTTACAATTTTCTCTATTATAATGTATTAGAGCTAGCTATTTATATTCGGTTCATTCATAAAATGGCCCCCTCTCTCTCCTTCTGCCCCTGATTGCATGAATGGTCTCGGTAAGTAAAATCCAGTTACATTTTAGTTATAGTTTCTGATAGTGTATATAGTTCGTAAATAATCCATAAATTGGCGAGAGTATCAATTTTAAACGGATTTTACTATTCTTAGGTCAAAATGAAATTCATGTTATCTTATGAGATTTAATATCAATAATTATTTTGCCTTTAATGATTTTACTGTATAAAAATATAATTCGTATAGATTAAATTGCATTCAAATAACTAATATACTAATATACAAGGTTGGAAATATATATTATAACATCATTTGAGTTGTAAGTTGTAACTGAAAAGAAAATTAAAAATGTTTTTACATACAGTAGTACTAGTTATATCTAACTATATGTAATTGGGAAAGAAGAATATAGAAGTTATTTTGAGACCTTTTAAGTCCTATATTCCCCTAAATTATTAATTTTGTTATAAATATTTTGTATAATAAATATCATAACTATATTTAAGTACAATCAAATAAATTTTACCTTCATTATTTTTTGAAAATGATTTTGCCCAAATTGTATGTTATGTTACACATCCAATTTAAACTTAGTTTTGATAAATTAAATCATATTACATAAGAATGTTATATTTATTTATTAAAAATTATATGTTATAAATACGATGAACGAGTTCACACATGCTGGACTGTGTAGAAATATCTAGATATATATAATGTGGAAAAGCCCCAATTGTTCGGTAAAGCGTTGAAAGTCATCGAAGTTATCCACATGATATTACAATTATTTGACATATATATTTCCACTTTTTATTAATCTAACTTAAAAAATAACAACTCATTATTTTCTCGTTGATTGTTACATAATTGTTAGGTACATATAATATTTAATTTTTTTTTCATTAAGATTTTATTAATCTAACGTTACATACCGACGATATTGTGCTAAAATAGTAGTTATAATAATTGCGCATGTTAATTAGTTCACGTGTATCATTATGTATGGTCAAACAACACAACGATCTGACCCTTTAATGTGTTGAACATAAAATTGTCTCCATTTTTAGGGTTCTAACTTCTACATTTGCTTCTAAAATAGATGACTTCACGACATAAGAAAAAGTACTCTATAATTCTTGCATTCTTAAGAAAGCCAGCTAAGATACATGAAACTCCAAATTTTGATATAACGCACATGTTTAATTACCCCCACCCCACCCACCCCACCCCACCCACCCCCAAATGTTACTCATGCAAGTAAATAACTTTTATCTCTAGGTATAAACAGTAAATTAGACAATGCAAGAAAGTATATAATTATGGATTGCACACAATGATAAACTACTAGATGAGTTCTTGCTATGCAAGTTTTGAGCAGCACTAGTAACAACATTCATCAATGGTGGAAGCCGCCATTCGCGTTGAGAGGTTCTATTCGTTATGGTGTTCTCCTCCTCAAGCTCGTCATTCCATCATTCTGGAGCTTTCTTTGAGACCAAGAATACATAGCTCAAGGGTGCTTTCTTGGTGCAACATTTTCAAAAGTAAGTTGTTTGTGAATGGTATATATTATATGGGGAGTTTAATTTGATCTTGCATTGTACTAACATCAGTGTAATGTATGTTAATTCGTGCTAACTTTCTTAATACGATAGTGAAAGATATTGATTAATATTATTTTGACTTTCTTTTGATTCGATTTGTTAGGTGCTTATGGAAGGTACTTTAAGAAGATGGTTCATATTTGATATTTGTTGCAATTGATGGAAAGGTCGAATATGGAGATAACGAAGTTTGCTAATATTATCAAAGATCATTGTGTTGTTCGAACACCTATATTTATTATTTTACTTGTCATTGTTACTTATGGAGTAATCTTTGGTGTACTGTTTTTTTTCAATAATCTGAGTAATAAATCCAGGATGGCCACTTGTTTTAATGTTACTTGTTGATTTTTAGTTGAGACATACTCTATTAAAAGGTACACAGCAGTTGTTTTAACTTCATGGCAGTAAGGACCAGTGAACATATGATCCATAGTTAATAATTGGCATGCGGATTACCAATAAGATTGATGTGATGTAGTGGTCAATGAGTATTACTTGCAATGACGGACCTCAAGTTCGAGCATGCATAATTGCAAAGACAAGGGCCGAATTTTGAAGTTAATAACAATTGGCGAAGGATATTGGAAATTCCGTTCACTAACAATAAGCGAGAGGGTCAGGGTCGAATCATGAACGAGGAAAATAATCCAGAGCTAGTCTAGGGACTAGGGTACAATCTAACATTAGTAATTTCTATGCCTCTTTGTTAGAAGCTAATGACCTCCAAAAAGTAACCAGAAAAATAAATATACATGCTTATTATAAGTATGTTGCTATAGATCATCAGGCTTGGGTGTATTTTCTTTGAAGCTCTTGGCCAACCAAATAGCAGTTTCCCTTGGAGAAACCTTCCCAGGCCCAAATGGCTTTAGTAACACTTCAAGCTCATCAAATCTATCCTCTGCCAACAGTCTTGCACTAAACTCGAGCAACCCTTCCAACGCCTCTGCTCTCTGTAGGTGAGATGATGTGTCAAAGCGACGGCGTCTCAAGTCCGATGAGGTCCGACTTGATGCTCCAGCAGTAGCAATTTGATCAGAACAGTCGCTCGTGTCCTCTTTATCTACATAAAAGGAGGTGGCTTCATATGTCTTCCAAGTATTAGCATAACCGCCAGTGTCAGATCCTCTGTCAGTAACCTGAATAGTGCACTTGTCCTTCGTGATTAAATGGTCATCTCTTGGTGAGCCACATGAACCATGCGCTGAAATTGATGAAGCCCTCCTGACAGGCAGAAATGAACTATCATATCTATCTAATGGAAGGTCTACCATTTTATCAAGTCGTGGTTCATTGACAGAAACATCAGGAGACTTGATCTGGTCAAGTATTGCCAAGTTCATCGGGATAGGAGAAGATGCTCTGCGTGTTGCAGAAACAGATCTTTTCACTATGGTTCTTGAAGATGGAAGCTGCATTAGATAAGCATGTGGTATGTGAGTGACTATCGAAGATAACTCAAGCCATTTACCATAAATAGGGACAGTATAAACCAAATAACCACATCACAATTAACGAGCTTACATATCTTACTGATAACTAGACCTTATCTTTTGTCAAGTGCTTTCCAAAATGACACAGAGCAGAGATTATACTGTTATAGATAGCAATGCCTTTGCATAACAATAAAACATACCTCTAATGGCTCTAAAATATCTTAAATAGGAAAAAGTGGACCTGCCTAACAGATGTAGTATCCAAAGCCACTTATTTAACACTCCTCTCAAAGTCATATTACTACGATTTCTGGCCATATCTGAAACTGAGAAATAGAATTATGAAAAGATAGTTGAGATATATCTTACTGGGTTCGGATTCTTGGATGGCTCCTGTCGCCTCTTTAAGGCGGAAGCTTTTGCCAAATCTAGATTTTGATTCCTTGTGACTTTCAAAGATTTTGATGAGATCTTTTTGGTAATCACTGAACCTTCTGTGCTTCCAACAGAGAGTTCAGCCATCCTTTTATCCAATTGACCAAGTGTAACTTTAGCTCTTTGTGTGGGGTAAGTATAATCTTTCTCAGCTCCTGATACACTTGGATTCAGAGCTCTGTTATTTGCAGTTGATAGACGCCTTTGCCTATGAGCTGCGGAAGAAACATTTGGTGGCTCGGAGAATCGTTTCTTCTTTATGTAATCTGATTCAAGAAAGTCCATTGGCAAACTATCACGTCTCGGATTGTTAAGTTTAAGTTGAATCTTAAGCATATATGGCTGAAGATGTGGGTTTCGAAGAAGTTCTGCAGCCTGCAAATATAAATAGATAAGGTTGATATGAACAGCCCCTGGGCTTGCAAATGGTATATCAAACTCCTTCAAATAGGGAAATCATTAGATCATGCTGAGGTAACACGGGTCTTTCAAAAATGTGCCCCAAGGGCACATGTTAAGCATTAAATATGGAAATAAAATTTAACATTCATAAGCATACAAGGTTATATTCATAAGCATATAACGCAACATTCAAATTTCAAATGCAATTAATTATCAATTATATTCCCTTATTAGCTTTTTAACATGTGCCCTAAGGGCAAATTTTAGAAAAACCCAATATGTTAATAGTAGAGTGCAACTTCCACAAAGGTGGCTTAACAAGAAAGACGAAGAACAATGATGTACTGGCATAGACAGCATTAAGGTCATAGTACTAATAGACGATACTTGTGATATTAGAGTTACCATAGATGAATGTAGGCTAGGCTGGAAAAACTGCAAAAGCTATAGAAATGTATAGAAGAAATAAACTTCTGCAAAGCAGTCCAACTTTCTAATGGAGGATGATAGCATGACTTTTTACAGAGTATAAATTTACATACACTTGGGCGGAGCTCTGGATTTTTCCTCAGCATGCTTTTGATTAATCCTCGACTGTATCAAAATACTGGTTAGATTCCATTACATATCCAAGTGGAAAATATCTTGTTTAGGTACACTTGTGATGTGTTTGGTTATGACAAAGAAATGAAATTGAAAGAAAATGTAACTCTGATCAAATTATATTCAGGTTCCAAATCCATTCCTAAAACAAACACACACTTAACATATTTCTACAAGACATAGAAAAAAAGGACAGCATAATAACTGAAACTTAGATATCAGTAAAAACTAATTCCATGCCTACTCTGAATCATTTCCCATAATAGCATAATTAGAATCACAGAGCAATCTGAATGGTTTAGTTCATGATTCTCCAAGGCACTAACTAGATTTGAAGTTTATCACGTGAATTAACAATAATAAACAAATGAAAACTAAACACGCTAGACTAAGTATTAATTCAAAGGAATTCATATTACATATAAGGTCATAGAGATAAATTATAATGGAGCACGCTTATAAATATCAGAGAAGTTTTTGCCAACTAACAAGAGAATTTTAGGGTGCACTCACAATGGACCGGAATATTTGGTTGGTAGTGGTGCTACAATGGACTTGTAAATTTTGTTGATGAGTGCCTGCATATCCTGCTCCAGAGATAATGAGCCAGTAAATATCAGAAAGCCAGAGAAGTACACAAGGAACAAGGAAAACCAATGAATAATTGGGTACCATATGAATTTCCATCAGAAAGCCAGGGAAGTACCAGTATTATACTGAAGTCCACATATGGAGTAGGATTTTAGAGACTTACAAATGCTTTGAATGCAGGCTTGAGTGCTGCCATTTCATATACACAGCATCCTGCAAAAAATGAGTTTCAAGACATCAGCTCACATTCAGATTTCACCAATATAGGGCCTAAACTCCTTTTACAGCGAGAAAATGTCTATCATGTTTTAAAATTACTTTTAATGCCCTGAAAAATTTCATTAGATAGTCACATGCCCTCGGGGTTGCGAACTAATGGAAAATTTAATGGTAGGACAGTAGGAACTAAGGAACCCTATGTAAACGATTAGTGATCAAATGGTGACATAAGACAAACATGTGTGGTCAATGATGTCTTTTGCCTAGGTTTAAATTATTGAAGTTGTATGTGCTTTCTAATTCGTAATAATAAAAAGGGAAACTATTGTTGAGCGAGTGTAGAAAAGATTGATTAAAGATCTATTTTATCTATGTGATTATTGATGCGCCTTTGCTTACCCAAAGACCATATATCTGACTTGGAACCGTAAGGTATATCAGCAAGAAGCTCAGGGCACATGTAACTCGGAGTCCCAACAATCTGAGATATACAGTTAAACAGTAAGCTGTAACAGAATATTCAAACATGAATCATCAATTCTTGATTTACTTGACCATCACTTGTATTACTCACAGAAGAGGCAAGATCGTCTGATGTTAACATCTTAGCCAGGCCAAAATCACCTGCAAAACATATCCGTAGTTATGAAGGGATTAACATAGATATTGAGGCAAAAGATAATAAGAAGAATTTACAGAGAAAATCCTTACCAAGACGAATGTCTTGATCTTTAGTTAGAAATATATTTGAACACTGCAAGTGGGTGCACCAATGTTAAATAGTGAGTGTGAATTAGAAAGATGTAGACAGAATATATGCCCAGAAGGATAAGTGCAGCCTACCTTAACATCACGATGAAGTATATGGTTTGTGTGTAGATAATCAAGTGCCATAAGAAGTTGAACTAGCCACTTGCATAGCTTCTGAAATAAGTATAAATATACAGAATGATATGTTAAATCATAAAGGTAGGTACTCCATGAGAAAACTCTCCAGAGTAATGCAATCATGCACTGAGGTACAGCATGCATATTGAAATAACTTTTATTTTTACCCCCTCAGGAAACAGTACACCATTTGTCTTCTTAATTGCGACTGCCCTGCATAATATAAAGATCTCATGTGGTTAATAGTCTGGTGAAGTATCAAACTAGCTTAGCAATTTATATTAATCAAACCTAAATTAGTTTTTTTCAAATGGAAATTTTCATACATGTCTCCGCCTTCACAATACCCTATGATAATGCACACATAGCAACCCTGCAATTAGAGGCACAAAAAATGTCAACTATATCAAGACTAGACAAATGCACCTAGAGACTAGATCATCAGCTAATGACTTAGGCATTGACATCTAAGTTAATTAGAACTTCGTGTTTCTAACAACATCATCACAACAATTTTTATGATATATTTTGTTCTAAGAACAACACCATAATATGCAGCTTTCTCACATCATTGTGGGAAGAGAATGCTGATAAATTACCAACTAAACACTTCAGGATTTTTGGCAATAATAATAATAATAATAATAATAATAATAATAATAATATAATAATAATTATTATAATAATGAAGTCTCGAATAACTGATAACATATATACCTTCTCAACCCAAGAATCTTTGTACTCCACAATAAATGGGTTCTGCATTTGTGAAATGAGCTCCATCTGCAATATAGTAAGAGAATATAGACTTAGATTGGTGTGCCTAGCCATAACTACAAATGAATATAACTTTGAAAAGCTTAACATGAATCTGATGGTCCATACATTTCAGAAATATCATGACAAGGTTAATGTGAAAATAAAGGTAATAGATAGACTTTAAAGGTAGTACATGTGAACATTTAAAAAATCTCGACACATTAAAATGAAAATATAAAAACAAAAAGAAGCACCTCCTGGCGAGCAGATCGACGTGTCCTATCCGTTTGGCGAGCTAGCCGAATCTTCTTCAGTACATACCTAAATTTTTTAGAAAGGTATTTCAGTAAATTCATGCCAATAAAAGAAAAGAACCATAATGATATGGACTTTAAAATCAAAGCCTCCAAATTTTGAGTATTACTTCTTCTTTTCAAGTTTGTGTCGCACAAGCACAGCAGAACCAAAAGCTCCTTTCCCAATTTGTTCCAAAACTTCGTACTGATCCATTTAATATAATCCGTTCCTTCCAAATAGCTTCAATTTAGAACTGTTTCACTGTTATAGCACTAAAACAATTAAGAAACTAACATTAAAGGTCAAATTCATATAAAACTAATCACCAAATAAACAGTTAAAAAGGGAGTAACACTCGCGTTTTTTACGCTAGAAATTAGCTATGAATGATTCCTCAACTGAGATGAGTTACCCTATAAATTAACCATTTGCATGAACTACAATATGTCTAAATTCTCAATATGGAAGTGCAGAGCAGCAATGTCAATACTCAATCAAAATGCCTTAATTTTACTGCAGTAATTTGCTTGAACATTTTTCATGAATCAGATCTTACATCAGTATATAAACCACTTTCATCAATTTGCAAATTGAGAGAAGGTCCTTTCTCACAAGACTTTCTAAAGCCTAGTGAATACCATTGTTTATTCCTTTTGGTTGGTGACAATCATCTTACTGTATAACCCAACCAAAAGTTTGTACCAGTTCACTAAATATTGTTTGAAATTTCAAAAAACGAAACTACTCCATCTCATAAAGATTGTCCAGTTTTGAATTTTGATAATTGACTTTATAAATTTTGAACTCCTGTATATATATGTGTTGTATAATATTTGAAGATTCGACCAAAATAAATATAATGTTCGTTGAACAATCTGTTTGAGATGGAGGTAGTAATATTAGTAATAAATCATACTTAAGAAATAGTTAATTTTCCCCATGACCACTTTTCCGACATTATAAGCATTTATACATACCAACAACAAAAAGTCAGCTATAACATTTTCAACATTAAAAGTCAACATTTCAAAATTGCCGACACCGACTTGATGAAATCGAAAATTACAATTACCACAAAAAAATTCGCCCAATAATCCAAAACACCAAATAAATACATAATCTACATCAAATCAATCAAAACATTGCAGTAAACAACAAATGCAACAACATCAACTCAATCGAATATCACAATTAACACATAAAAATCATTCCGAAAAAACTAATCAAAACAGTAAATGCAGCACCATTAACGCAATCGAAAATCACAATAAGCACATAAACTTCTCGAATAATACTCCAGAGACTCCAAATAAAAGCATACAATATCCAAAGCATTCAAAACAACTAATTAAAACTGCAAATGCATCAACATTTTGATGGGGAAATGAGTCGGTTAAATCCAAATCTATGAAAAAGGAGGTGAAATTCACCTCAACTGAAGATGAAAACAAGGAACAACATTTGACTAGCGTTGACTATAATGAGCACAAAACGACGCCGTTTTGAGCTAGTGAGAGTGTAGTTTCCTCAGTGAGCAGAGAGAAGGAGAAAGTAACGGAGTATGAGAAGAAGGAAGCTGCTTCAGCTTCTGCTGATTCCATTATTAGTTCGAGCCTCTAATATATTGTAGTATTGTACTATGAATAAACAAATGAAAGTAATACACTAGTACTTGTGTCCCAAAAAATTGTCCTGTTTTATTTTTCATCGCCAAACTTAACAAATTTTATACATCTAATTTTTCCAAATTAATGGATCGGACATGAAAGTAGATTGAATATGAATAAGGGTATAATATCACGTAACATAGAATTTACAATCCAAATAAAAACTATGACTCGATTTATATACGATTGATTATTCGCATAATCGACTCGACTTATCATTATAAGATTTGTATTAATATATTTTCGTAAAATGAGATATGAAAACAATTTTAAACTTCTTTCATATAATTTACTAAGAAAGTTTCATAATAAAATCTTGTTTAATTAACTAGCTACTACTAATACTATATATTAATAAGTCAAACGATGTGGTGTTTTCCGGCTTTTGAACATTAAATATAGTATAAATAATTATCCAAATAATCATGTTACATGTAAATTACTCCATCAATTGACAATATTATTATCAAATATGGAATATTATTTAATGAAACATTGAATAATCTTTTTATTGATGTAGCGGATGTAAAAAAGAATATGGGACCGAAGTTTTATGTATGGAGAAATTAATTCGATTATTAAAAGTGGTTAACGTTAAGAAGAAGACAAAAATAAATGATTTGGGAAATCAAAGTTTAGCAATTAATTAGTGAGGCAACCAGTTGATGTAGATCGGAGATTTAATTGTATGGGTTAGTAACGTTGAATAACATTTATGATCAAATTTTCATAATATTCGCTTAGATTTTGGCCAACTTAATATGAGAGTGTGAAACTGTTTTTAGAGTCAAAATGAAAGTACAAGACGGTCAATTGTGCTTTGATGGTTAACATTTTTTTTACTTCCATTATTTTAAAATTTTGGGCCTCCCTGATTAATTTTATTCAAAATGGTTCTTCCTTTATTTTCATTCTAGTTTCGTCTCGATTTAGTATAACCAAATAATAAAAATGATAGTAGAAATAAAAAAATGGGATTTTTGTCCTATGTAAATATTAGTACTATAGAGTTTAGTAATAAAGAATTGTTATTTTGTGAACATAGTGGGAAGCTTGCATGTGAATAATTTGTAGCTTATGGTTAGTTAGTCGCAGTCTAGACTTTTGTAATAATCCTTATGGAAGGCCTTGTTTGGTAGCTGCAATGCCATTGATTACTTTATACTAAAATTCTTTAAATTTTTATATGGACTATATCACACAAAATTTAATTGCACCAAACATGAATTTATTTTCAAGAAATTTCAGGTTCCAATATTCCATACTTCTCTGAAATAAATTTCAAACATTATGTGGATTTTTCACATCATAAAACGCAAGTCAAAAAATATTTGAAATTTTTATCGTTCGATAAAAAATCTAAATCAAACAACTTATAGTATACTACTATAATAGTAGTGTATTTTAGTGAATTATACTGTAGTAGATGTTAAAGGGAGGCAATAAATGTAATAACGTGGACCACACTCCCATCTTCTATGTTGTGTGATCCTGCTGCTTAGTCACGAGCCTGTTTATCAAAGGTTTGTTTTTTCACTTGACAAGCTTTAAATGCATATCCATGAACCTGTAGATAAGTAACTCTCAAATGTTGATTGTTTGTAGGATATTTTTGTGACTTCCAAAGTTCTAACTAGACTTGATTTCGAGATCTATACCAACAAACTATAAAGTCATTGACATAATTCGTGATATTTTGATCAAAAGTGAAACGTTTTATGAATCTGCTTAAGAAAATGTTTTACGATAGAATCAAATGAGAAAATACTTGTAGAATAAGAGCTATAATAGAGAAATACATTTTGGAACTCTTGAATAATTACAATGGTGATACTATAAATTTACACTAAACTATAGGATTAGTTGGCATTTGGCAATTGTAGGTTTGTCGGTTGGGGGCTTAGGGGACAGTTGACACCAAAATCATGTAAAGCTACAGCTTGTGCCACTAATTTTGGTGTTCATCCAAGTGTGGTTTGTTTTTCTGTTGCTTATGAGTTTGTAATTAGTGTTGCATAAGGCTTTGTTAATTATATAATGACTTTTATCACAAATTGTCACTTATAAAGTTACTATAACATTCAAGGAATCGAATAGTTTACTAAAAAAGATCCTTGCTAGTGACCAGAAGGTTATGGATTCAAAACTCAGCTCCACGATCAAGCACGCCTCAGGTTTCCAAAAGGAATCCATTGGCAAAAAAAATTATAGGACACTGTACGTATGGTAGCCTACCTGAAAGAAATAACAATTTGTATCACGGTATGCATCCGTAAGAGTCGATCAAAGACCTGAATAGTGATACTCTAAAACCCGACGACGACGTAAGATGTGACCATTACCTGGTGGTTTGGGGGTTGCAGATGGTACAACATTATGCAACCATTGCAGATCAAAATGTGACCAGCTTTTACTAGAGATTCGAGTCTATCCCATCAGACATTTGGAAACAATAAGAAAGTCTGTGTATGCTATATTTGAAACTAAGAAGAGCAACAGCTGCACTTAATGGAGTATTCACATACCGATGTTGACGACTTCAGCAGCTCTCTGATAGCCCTTGTTGCATAGGAAGAAGCTGGCAAGATAAAAAGCTCAATTCGAAGGCTATTTGCTCCTCACAGATTGGCAATATCAACGGATGACTTGATTTCTACTGTTTGAGTTCCGCTCGACCTTGTCAGTCTCTGCCAAGGTGAATAACATTCTCAGAGTTAAACGCAAACAAAACAAATAACAATTGGAGGAATGTTTTCTTCCATGTTCAAACCAAGACTAAAAGAAAAGAAGCAGATATCATGCAAGACTGATAAATGGCGATAGAACATGAATGCATTTATGAACTAAGATAGTGTCATGATCTCAGTACATACTATAGACTACAACGGAATTACTCTCGATCACTATAAACTGCATTGTCCTGATGGATTGTGATTGTGTATTTGACCCACTGTCCAAGTTTACCACACTCGTACCAGGTTAGTTTGGGGCTGACATAAGATCTTGCAAACCATGCACCCAAGTAAAGGAAGAAGAACTTCCTCAATTGTATACTCCAGTAGGTGAATCCCGGTTGCCATACTGTTGGTAATACACAAGGCACACGTTGTAATGTAGATGTCGTATAAAGACATTCAAATGACCAAAGTGGAACATAACTATGAAGGTAGCAAATGGATGCATTAGTAGAGAGAAATAATATCTTTGAATATGACGGAAACATTTATACATACCATTTCTTAATTAATCACACAAAGGCATCTCAGTGGAACCAAATCTCAAAGCAATACAAATTTGGAAGGGAGTTGTAGAAAAAATTAACAAAGTGAAGTATAGTATTCACAGCAAAACATACAACACAGTGAGTGAGTTTAACCAATTATTATTCAATTGCTATAATAGGAAATCAGGAATCACTGGTGATTGTGCAGCAATATATGCACTCCCTTCTGCTCTCTGTCTCGATTTTCGGGTACCATGACGATTGCTGCTCTTACCCTTTTCAATCTCAGGGCTCCCATGCTTCTTCTCTTTATTTTGGCGGCGGTGTTTGTTCCTTGAGCTCTTATCTCTAGACCTGGAGCTCTCAATTCTCAATAGATCCTCATTCAGTTCAGAGGAGCCGTCAACTAAAACCTTTTCCTTCCCCCTCCTCTTGCTTGATGCCCTATCCTAGTTCGTTGGCTAATGATGACGATGATGGTTCTGCTTCATTTCCACGAAGCACATCTCGCACAGCACCAGAAATCAGATCATCTTTCGGCTCTTGTTTCTTGGGCAAAATACGTATGCTATCTCCATCATCCAATTTCACCACAACAGGTCGTGGCTTTGTATTTGCCTTTTTCTTAAAGACTAGCGACTGTTCTGTGAGCTTAACCAGATTCTCAGTGTCACCATTTATATTATCTTGGACAGTAGAGTCATTTGCAGGAGGATAATCGTCGGACATTTCCTTACTTTCTGATGGGAGATAATACAACCCATGCCGCTTGCGATGTTCAGATAGAGCCGTGGAGTTACTTTGTGTCTCAGATTCATCCTTCTTGTAATTCTTAGATGTCAAAACAGAGTCATTCTCCAGTGGACGGTGACTTACAAGCGAAAAGGAACTTGCTAAAGGTAATTTTAGATCACCATATATCGAATCAAGATCTCCAAGATCTTGTTTCAGCACTAATCCGTTTGGAATTGGAACCTTTTCCTGAGCATTAATCGACACCGGACCTAGCTCTTCAGAGAAGCTTCATGCATCAGAATGAGTACTTTAGAAGCATTATTATTTCCCTGGATATCATGCCCCTCTTGGGATAACGTACGAAGAAATTCTTGTTTTATCATCATAACCAAACCAAGAATGTTCCTTACTCTTTCTAATATCTCAACATCATTGCTTCCACATAATGGACCTAACGTTGTCTCCACAAGATTCAAAACGTCAAGAATTGAGTCAGCAGTAGATTTCGTCGTCTTTGAAGAAGCTACCGGAGTGTACATATGTTTGGAACCGATAGCCTCTCCATTTCCTACAATATCATCTTTGGTTTCTTCAAGTGTTCCCCTTAGGTCGCAACTACCATCCCCGTGATTATCACCTGATGGCTCATTTCTGATTCTATCTGAACTACCCATGATTATCTCTTCAGATACTGACCCCATGGAAAATGAGAACGTAATGTCTTTCCTAAACATATAACAATGTAGACAAAAGGCTAACACTTTGAAGGCAGACTGAATATAAACAGCTCTACTTGATGGAGGTAACATACTAGTTCTCGGCTGCAACAGTGCCTCAATAAGCTCAATAGGATTCTTCGAGAACTCAACATACTCCCCAGAAACCCAAGCAGCAGCAGATAATATTCTATGAACGAAATGATTTCCAAGCAATGCAGGATCAATCAGAAGTTGTCGACTAATACTAACAAGCGTGGACCTAACATCCCTAACCCTCATACCAATATCTATAAGCTGATCCGCGATTTCTTCTCCCTTCTGACAGTGTATAATCCTAGACATGTCACCAAGAAGTGATACGTACCAATCAAAATCCACCACAACCTCATAATAATTATTTGAACAAACTGACAAAATGGACCCAAGAATTTCGTTACAAAACTCTGGATCCGACTTCCGAGCATAGGTAACCAACACGTTACATATCTCCACTGCATTATCCTCACACACCAATGCCATCAATAACGTCAACGCCTCGAACCTAATATTCACATCTAAATCACTCAACGCCCGAATCACAAACTCCTTATTCTCCTGAATCGCCCACAAATGCCTAGGACCAACAATTGACAGAGCCTGCAACCCAAGGTACCTAAGATTCGGATCATCGTCCATCAAAAACTCCCTCACCTTCTCCATCGCAACCTTCACGGCCACATCATACTCACTTAAACAACTAAAAATCGTCTTTACACACTCGAAAACCAAAGACTTGGCACCAGTCCTCTTCAAATGCTCACAAATGGGCTCCACAACCTTCTTCCCTAGCCTCCCCTCCAATGGTACCAACTGTGCGAAAATCTTTAGAACCTTAATCAATATCCAATTATTCCTAGAGTCAACTAAAACCCTAAAAAACTCGGGCGCTAAAGGCAAATAAGCACGAGGGTCAACCTTAGCCATCTCACAAAACACTCCAACCGCCGCAGAAACAACTCCCTCATCACTACTCTCCAAATTCTCAACCAATCGCTTGAAACAAACTCTAACAGATTCTGGATACTTCTCAAAAACCCTAATCAAAGTCAAAATCGCCTTTTTCCTTACAAAACTTCTCGAGCTATTCAACAGAACGAACAACTCCGAAGTCAAATCGCGCGCCAAATCCTCCGTAGCAATAACCGAAATTGCATTCAACGCTAGACTGACTTCATGAGGATTCGTGGAAGCGAGATCCTTCCGGAGCTGATTGGTTAATAAAAGCAGCACATCTGTAGAGGCGTCGAAAAGCAAGGAGGCGGCAAGGTAGGCGAGGCGTTTGTCGGAGGAGGAGAGTTCGATGACGTGGAAGGCGGCGAAGGAGGCGGGGATGGAGTAGAGGGAGTGGAGGTAGAGGAGTTTCTGGAGGGCGGTGGATTTGGTGGAGGTGGTGCTGGATTTGAGCTCGCGGCGGATCTCGGTCAGAGACTTCGAGATGAAGGCGGAGAGGGAGGGGGAGCTGGCGGTGTGGAGTCGGAGGCCTTTGATTAGGTCTTCCAGAGAGCGTTGGAACAGAGATTCCATTAGCGACTGAGATCCGGACATTCCAAAATGATTGTCCACTTTCGAGTTTTTTTGCCAACAAAATGCTCGTTGGAATTATAAGCTTACTGAGAGCTCGTAAAAATATGGAACATTAAATTGTACCATCGACTAGTTATGGGATTATCAAGCCTACAACGATTTAATATGTAAAAGATTATTTAAAGCGAGTTACGATGATTTGCAAGGAGTTCGCTCATAGGGTATGTATTACTAATAGTAAACTATTGATTAATAGTATATCTAATACATTGATTTTGATTATCGAGCCTACAACTGTCATAAATATACAATACACCAATTATTTAAGTCGAGTATGAACTATAAACTTATCGAGTTTTTGTGTAGTACAAAGGACGTGTTGTGGCAATTTTCAATTATAGGAAATTGACCCCCATAACCGATAGGATGATGGGGGGCGTATGGAGGGGCGGGAAAATGAAAGTTTGAATTTCTCTTCTATCAAAGTTGTAATATTTATTTTCTATCGAAGTTTCTTGAAATTGATTACTAAAAGTCGACATAAGGTAAATTGCTTTTTGAATATTCAAGTTCTCAATAGTCGGATGATAGGAACGTTCACATGAGCTCCCCTAAAAGTTAAAATAAGGGGTGGAATAACTAAAAATGGTTAAAATGTCAATTTTTCAGCTTCCATATAATAAGGTGGACCCCTAGAAGTTATTCAAACAAGCTGTTCAAGACTCCTTATACTTATATTCTTCCTATTCGTAAGTTATTTTGTTTTCTCTTTTCATTTTTTTTTCTCTTTTTTCATTTATATAAAAAATAAATAGAAAGTAATTAAATATTTTTCATCATATATAAATATAAACTAAAATATCTTTAACTCAACATCCATATATAATATATTATTTTTATGCTTTTAAAATTTTATTTTTTATCCCAAATATTTCATACGATATGTGAAATATCTATTTTTTAAGTGAATTATATAGAAATCTGCTAAAATATCCATAGAAAAAGTAAACTCAAAAATAATAAAAGTGACGATTAAGAGCGTATTTTAATTTTTTTTGAGGAAACTGATGTGAGTGCTTTTAGAGGGCACTCACTATAAGTTTGTAAGCAATACCACATTTTGTTGAACCGACTAAAACAACACTCGTAGTTTTTTCTTTTTTAAAAAAATGATTATTTTGCCCTCTATTTGGAGGAGTTTAAAACAAATTATTGTTAATTATTGAAAATATCAATAAACAATAAACAAGTAAGATAAGTAAGAGTACTATTTAAGATCCGATTAGCTAAGCTACAACTTGTGCCAATAATTATGTGAAGCTACAACTTGTGCCAATAATTTTGATATTTAACAAGTCTAATATAGAAACCGATTAGCGATTAAACCGGTTCTAAGTGTTTCAAATCTTATTGTTAATTATTGAAAATATCAATAAACAAGTAAGATAAGTAAGAGTACTATTTAAGATCCAAAAATCAACATTGTCAAACAAATTACGAGCAAACAATGTATCACTAAAAACTAAACTTTTTCCCCACAAAAAAACTGGTCACCACCAACGCATGCATAGTTCCGCATATGGTCGGTACCCATCCATAAGAGTCGTTGGAGACCTGAATAGTGATACTCTACAAGCCCGACGACGACAACAGATGTTCAAGTCTTCAATTCCCAAGTCTTATCAGATACAGTAGTTTGGGTCTATCCACTAGGTGGTCTTTGGGGTTTGCAGATGGTACACCATTATCCCGTCAGCCATTTAAAGCTTTGTGGAATGCCACCTGCAGATGGGGTGGGAACAATAAGAATTTTTGTGTGTATGCTATGGAATAAACACAATCCATATTATCAACACAATGAAAACAGTCACAATATCAACACAATGTAAGTGTCGCACTTATTCACTTAATGGAGTATTCACGTACCGATGTTGACGATTTCAGCAGCTCTCTGATAGCCATTGTTGCATAGGAAGAAGTTGGCAAGATAAAGCTCATTTTGAGGGCTGTTTGCTCTTCAGAGATATTGGCATCATCAATGAATTTCTTGGTTTCTACTGTTTCAGTTCCACTTTCGACCTTGTCAGTCTCTGCCAATGGCTGAATAACATTCTCAGAGTTACCTGATTGAAACTCACTATCGACTGTGACAATTTCGTCCTTATTATCATTTAATGCATCACCCTTGTTTATAACAGTACATGGTATTGGGGTGCCAATTCTGTCCAAATCTGTTTCTGCCAGAGGTATATTTCCGTCTGTATACTTCAACAGTTCCCTATAAAAAAGAAGAAGATTATTCTTTGGGATGGAACGATAGTATAAATATAAGAATTAGTAAGTTCAATGGAGTTCAATAGATGAAGCATGGATACCACTTAAAATCCTTTGGTTTCTGAAATACCCGCCTATAACCCCCAGTCAAGTTTGTGATTGAGAACTCCCTAAAAGAGAGGAGAAATAGATGAAGAGATGATGCAATAGCTATAAAGGGGAAAAATGGCAACAAAAAGGAATGCTATTTTGATCACAAGGGTGTGACACCATTCTAGATGCAGTGCTTGAAGTAATGATTAAATTAGCCTTCAAATAATTTAGCTCACTTTACTCCATGCACGCTCTCCATCAAGTTGATACCATCCTGCACAAATAATATCTAATTAGAGTGCGGACACAAACCAAATAAATAACAATTCGAGGAATGTTTTTTGTATGTTCAAACCAAGACTAAAACAAAAGCCGCAGATGCATGTTTATGGAGTCACAATTTCAATACATACTATAGTGCACAACGAAATTAGCTTATTTTGAAACCCACTGTCCAAGTTAACCACTCATTCAGCAGCAAAACCTTTTTTCTTCTGTCTAAAAACATATCAGCTTTTTTTGAACATTTGTAGCCGAAATGGATTTTAACTGACTTTCATCTAAATTGTTTATTCGGGTTCTACAGACAGATCCAACATCAACGTCAATGAAATAGGATGTTCTAGGGCAAACCTATTTCCCATATCATGATATAAATCGAAGATAATAAATCACAACCTCAATGAAGTAGGACGTTCTAGAAACACACAAACCTTTTTTGCCATGTCATGATATAGATTGCCAATAGAATTTGATGGGTAAATGACCCTTGACCTGCAATCCAATATACCCACATGTTAGGATAAATTCAGCTTAACTAAAGTACACCCATGCAAACTTTTGGAATTCCACTCACCCAGGCAAAGGAAGAACAACATCCTCAATTGTATAAACCCCAGCTGTCAAATCTTCTTCATCTACAGCCTGCCAAAATCACAACACTTTTAAGCCATTGAGTTAAGGATCAATAAAAGAACAACCCGAGATAACATGTGCCACTGCCACAACTAATTCCGTTCTAGACAAATGCTGTTTTCACGAACTTATTTTGGTCAACATTTAATAGAGCTGTTCCATCAAATTACGACTTTTATGTGACACTAACTAACCATTTTGGTTAAATGAAAAGTCAGTTGTTTCCATAATGAAAGTAATGCATTTATTTTCCTGATATAGAATTGTGGTAATATGGTAGGATAACAATCCACAAACTTACAATAATCAAGAAATAGGAAAACATATCTTCACGAACCTTTACTGAAGAATTCTTGACCTCCGGAAGATCAACTTCAGAGACATTATCATATGCATCATTAGTAGCAACATCTTCCTCCTCAGCAGAAGCTGGTATTGATGGTTTTCCAGTGCACTGGTCCTTGCTATACACCAAATCCCCCAAAACTACCCGAGCATGACCTGGTAAAAGCAGGTGCAAACAACAGGCATGGTCAACCAAAATACTTGATTTAATCTCAGAAAAGAAAGTCCAATTTGATATTTGCATGTCATTTGATACCCAGTCTACCACAAGGCACACAAAATAAGGAGATCAAGCACAAGAAATAAGAAATCAATACCATATGTTTGCACTCTAAGGCTAGCAGTATGGTTCCACAAGTAGCTCTGATAACTGTGAACATACCTGCATCATAAAATTTTATAATAATCATATAAGTGCATATGTTGATATTTGTTCATTCACACGTCAATTATTACCATAAAAAAAGGTACTGTTTGGGCAGCCACCTAGTTTAGGAAAAGATATCACATATTTATGTGCATGATGTCATGAGCATAATCATGTGCATAATGTTTGGCCTCTACCACATTGTTCAAGATTGATGATATTGTTTCCTAAAGTTGACAATCATATAGCCTTCCAGTAGAATAAACCAACACATTCCACGAATATGAAGTGTTGGAGAACAGCAGTGGCAATGGAACAAATCTCAAGAGAGGCCCAAGTGGATTGAAATTGAGAATAGATTGACAAATACAGAATCGAAACATTTTCATTATGCAAAACAAAATATATTCAAAAATGGCTGTGAAACCCTAATGAAAAGGATCTTTGGAACTTGAATGCATCTGATTATCTGTTTCTGATACTATGGCGTACACGGTTTGAGAAATGGAACTAAACATTAAGCAGTTTGAAGAGTCAAGTATACTAAAAGTCTTACTATAGTTATCACTCACATCATTCTTAGAGTTCTGGGTATAGCCTGCAAAGCCTGTAAATAGTTTTCTGGATATTTTCTTAAAGACTGCAACTGGAAGATGCAAAAGTTAAAATGTTAGTCATTCAGATCAAGATGACTAGATTCACATTTGTAAACAAGATTTAGTAAAAAGTAATATTGTTTAACTGAAGCTTACGATAGCTCTTTCAGCAACCATATATCTAGGAAACTGCCTCAGTGCCCTTTCGATATCTCCACTCTCTTTATATGATTCTCTTACTTTCTTTATTTCATCTTTCTGTATTTAATAGCAGCTAAGGAAATCACCCTTACAGTTTATCAAAAATTCATTTAAAAGATATACCCTCTAGCCTAGTAGGTGAACTATAGATGTGTAAAAACAGGTATACAAAAGGATATCTGATTCTCTAGGATCTAGTATCATATCAACAGCACTTTTCCACTCTCCACGTAGCAATGCAGCTCCAATATGATGAGTTGGAACAGTACCACTTCCAAATCGCTGAACCAACAAACAAACAGACAAACAAACAAACAGTGTTAGGCTCGATAGTCAAAAGAATTATATCATGAAACTGTGCACTTCTACATCTACAGATTAGATATCCATTTGGTATTAGTTTGTTAAAAGTGAAGTTCCTCTCAAACAATGGACCAAAATCCATAACAGCTGAAACTCTTAGAGTGTTTGCTAAATTCCAGCAACGGGCAAAGAACTTGCTTCCATTAATATACCCCCAACCAATTCTTACGAAAACCTCAATTAGCGTAACTCTAAGAAGAAAACTGTGAACAAATCACTCAGCACAAGCACTTCATAATTCTGATTGATCTCCAGGTGACTGATCTAGTTAAAAACATCATTGCTATCCTTCCACAGGTTTATTTTCCTAACTGAATGACATGGACTTCGAAAATATTGCTATGCTTCTAACACCTCTGTTTCATGTGAAGCAGAGATTATAGACAATATCCAAATCTTTTGTAGTAATACAGCAACAGCAAAATCTTTGACACCGTAGGACATGGAAAATCAATGCTTCTGTAGTATAATGGCAAGAAAAAAAGATACTCTGTATTATTTTTGTATGTAAAATGAAGTACTCTTCCAAAGATAAGTGGTTGCCAGAACCGTTAATATGCTGGACATAAAGGCATAAGAATAGATCATGCAGATACAAGTAGGTTTGTCATTTGTGTGGATGAGTTTTTTTGGGTAGGTTGTTCAATTAGGAATAGGAATTATCTCTGACCTGCAACCCGAAGTAGTTGATGAATCCACACTTCCCCAGAGCATCTGCAGATGATCTTATAATGTCTTCAGACTCTGCAACAACTCCCCTGGAAGGTAAAGTGAGTTGTAAGTAATTTAGTATACAAGCCAAACATAAAAAACAATAAATGGGCCATGTGGATCCTAGCCCTTAATTTTTTTTAAGAAAGCCGACTATTAGCACGTTCACTCATGTAAGATTTCTGAAGGCTTACTTAGTGTGCCCTCATGACACTGAAGTTTTTTCTAGATCAACTAGTGAAATTGCATATAGTTTTTTTTTGAAAAAAAATTTCACAAAATCTGAGCGGATTCAAGTACAGTACTGTAAGAGAATGTGAATTAACATGTTTGTAGATAATTTTAGTAGTAGAGACCTAGAACACTTAGGCTAAATAATACTCCCTCCGTTTCACAATACTTGATTGTTTAGCCAAAAAGTACTTTATTAAGGGATTAATAAAATTTACTATTATACCCTACAAAATACTTTCAAAATGAAAAAAATTACCTATAAAGTAAGGGTAAGAAAGGAAAGCATGAGTATAAAAGTACATTGAATTCCGTAAACAATCAACTATTATGAAAAAATAATTTTTTTTAAACAATCAAGTATTGTGAAACGGAGGGAGTAGCATTTCTAAGTGACTACAAGACATCAAAGTTATCATAACCTATTTAGTCGTAGTTGAATATCTATTTCTATCCTTTCTCAACTATATCAGCAGTTGTGGTTTACAAGCACAACTCTAACATGATGGATTTGGATTGAACTAATAGCTGGATATATAATGCTTTACCAAATTCGAATCAACAATCCAAATGCAACCAGTTAACGTATCATAATGATAAAATTTAACAAAGACGATGACTAGATTCAAGGATTATAATTCAAACCAACAGCTCCACTTCAATGGAAAAGTTAAATGCTATCCCGAAGGCCAAATCACACCTACAAGCGAACAGAAAATTGAAGAACCATACCAAAAGAACCTTACCTCAAAGTAATAGTGAAGTGATTTCCATTGAGCTGCCCTAAAAGAAGCCCTTCATTAACATGGCTGTAAAATATAAATAATTAAATACTTGTAATAAATCTTGGACAGATAATAGTATTTGAACAACATAGTGAAGGAATCAAGTTTACCAGAAATCGCCTACTTTGATGCCAATAAGTCTTTTGTTGAGAGCAGCTATTCGACTTGCTTGCTGCTTGAAAACAGTGACCTGGATGAACACATGGATATTAGATAGCTGTTCCTAAACACTAGGATAAAATTTATCAAAAACTGAACAGTAAGCAAAAAGAACCATGAATTGTTATGCTTATGCATACTCAAATTAGTTACCCTTTGTGTTGATACAGAGCGCTTGTCTTTCGTACCAGCAAACCCAAATGATCTTGTCTGCCAAAAAACGAAATATTAACTCCAGAGCATCATATCATATGAAAATACATGTAACTGTAGTTGCACAGATAGTTTGGCCGCAACTGTCGATGCTTTTGTACCATACAGGCATAGATGCAGCATAACAATATGGATACAGGATATAGTACATAATATAGAGAAATAGAGACTTTTATTTGCAGCGAGTGATGTGCATCCTTCAGAGAGAGCATCCAAATAAAGCATGTACAAGTTGGTGGTTGGCATATACCTGAAGTCCAAGCATCTTCCCAATAACCCCCAATGCTTCCTGAGTCTCCTTATTCTCCTTGTATAGATGAAACCTAATAAAACGGATCCACAATCTTATCCACTTGCTATCATATGTAATAAAATTATAATTGACATGTATACAAGGGTACTTCTTTCATCTCGATAATAATCTCATTGTGCTACTAGGTCAACGGTCAATTGCCAGAAAATAGTAACTAATGCTATGCCCCAGGAAGTTCTCATCCAAAATCTTTGAATAAAGGTCTGGGACCTGGAGATACCTTAGTTTTCAAAATAGCCTTATTCTGATAAGCACTATTTCTAGCAGTGAGCATAAAGTTGAAAGTAATTTGCCCAGGTAGCAAGATAACAAACATACCTCCACTGCTAGTACTAACTATATTACTTTTCTTGGATGCAAGAATTAGCTTGATGCTTTTGCTCCAGTTGGTAGGTTATTAGCTATAACGTCCCCGATTGTAGATATCTACTTATATTCGAATGATATATTTTAGTGATCATCTTTAAAATTTGGTATTACTTAGGAGATTTTTATTGATATGATGTAAACCTTGACTTCATAAATCACAGAACTGCATTCATATTCTCTATAATTAACAATTCATTAAATTTCTGATAGCCTGGAAATTTAAAATTTCAATTAGATAGACTAAATTGTTTATCAGTTTTATAGACCTTGACTATTTCCAAAAACAAAGATGAAAAAGTTGAAGGAATTACAAGATCAAGAAAAGAAACGAACCACATCCTACCTAAGAAATTTGCCCATGTGTTCCGGCCAATGTTCAGAACCTCTTTTATCATAGGGTGTATCATTTCGATTTTTCCTTTTCCTAGAATCCCGACCTTTCTTATTGTTTCCTCTTGAATTTAACCTCACACGTATGCACTTTGATGAGTCATCTATTCCGTCTACAGTGTCAGTGACAAGGAACCTCAACTTCTCTTTGAAAAAATTATGTATAGCCTGGAAACGACAAATTTTAAGTGTGTAATAACATAAGAAGAAGACAAACAGATATCGAATTTGACAAAACCAAAAAGAAACAGCTGACACATACAGTCCTGTGTGCTTTGTCAGAACTCGGAGAAAGAACAACAGATTCAGCACAATCATCGGAGTCAGGACAGATCTGATCCAAAAATGCTTTCAAGGTATCTGCATCTTTGTCACCCGCGATAGCCCTAAAAGATTCTAGCTCAGTGTCATAGGTTTTATCAGATTGATCAGGAACCTCTACAGCCTTTTCTTCTGAAATCTATTGCAAATACCATTGCTAAATACTTCAATAATATTCCCACTTTTCACAATGCATTAAGCCATGCACACACACGCACTCCCTCCGTCCCAACCAGATTGTCCAATTTGATTTCCCACAGTTCAAGTTAACAAACTTTGTACGTCAATTGACACACATAACTTTGATTTGAATTAAATTGTCATGTTAATATAGTAAAGTTTAATAAATATTACTATGGTTTAATAAATTTTTACACCAAATAGTATACCACATATATAAAAACACTCAAGTTCAGAACTTAAAATGTCAACAACTAAAACTCAAAACTCGATAATCAGAATTCCATGCTAAATCATAAAAACCAACCTATGAAAAATCTACATTTTATAGGTTGTACAATATTTGGAGAAGATATACACAAAAAATATAGTATTTTCTACCTGATCATTTTGTTTCAAATCAACATTACATGTGTCAATTAAGGTAGCAAAGTTTGTTAATTTTGAGGATTGAAAATCAAACCGGACGATCTTTTTACGACGAAGGAGCGAACAAAGTAATTGCAAAATCATAAAAGCAAATGTACATCAGTATCACCTCAAGTGGAGCCTCTAATGAGGTCAAGTGGACAACTTTATCATCCATATCCACTTCATTAACTATAAAATCAGAATACCTGGAAAAACAAACAACAAAATCAATTTTTAATCAAATTAAAATTTGGTACACATAAACAATCAATTTTGAGAAATGAACCTTTGTTTGAGGATTCCACGAAAACCAGGAAGAGTAGAAATGAAGCAGGAAATGCCGACATCGGATTCTTCGACATGGGTCTTCTTCATGTCGGGAGATTGTTTGAATGATGAGATTATGTGCTTAGTGATGTTGTACACTAAGCAAGTCAGGGGGTTTTTAGGTTGTAGGGTTTTAGAAGTGATGAGCAATTTCTTCATTCAATTAAGAGCAAATGACTTCATCGATCACTTACGTTTGTTAAAAAACACTAGTCGATCACCCTAGTATGACTTTGTATACTTTCGATCACTCATGTTGGGTATTATGTGTACTTTTGGTCACTCACACGTTTTTTTGTACAACTCTTAATTTTTCAAAAAATTTAACATTTTTGTAAAGGTATTTTAGTCATTTTTCCATAATTTTTTAACTTACATCAACTTACTTTCAATAACTTCTATTGCACTCTACATTTCCATGACAAAATTATGAGAAAATGACTATAATATCCTTATCAAAATGTTAAAAATTTCGAAAAATCAAGAGTTATACCAAAAAACCGTGTGAGTGACCAAAAGTATACATAATACCTAACATGAGTGATCGAAAGTATACAAAGTCATACTAGGGTGATCGACTAGTGTTTTTTAACAAACGTGAGTGATCGATGAAGCCATTTGCTCTTCAATTAATCCCAAGTCAAAATTGGGTCAAAATTAGGATAATTTAAACGGATAAATGCACGTTTGATCACACGTCACACATCCAAAAGTGGCATTCGTTGCTATTGCCGACAAAATTTAAGTTAGATTTGAAAAATTTATAATATGTGAAGTTCATGAGAATGTCTTACGAGTTGGACAAATTTACCATGTCACATGTTTTACATAATAAAATTTAATTGATATTTTGTCGACAATAGTAAGTAAAACAACTTCTATAAGATGTGTGACCAAATTAGACAAAATGAAACATGTGTGATCAAAAGGTGACGCATCAGCAAACATGTGTGATCAAACGTGCCTTTAACCATAATTTAAGCAGTCTAGTATCATTTCAAACAATAGTCTAGTATTATCTGACACGATTTTTTATTAAGAGGTCTAAAATCCACTTTTGTTGGAAGTATATTGCTTCATACTATACTTTAAATGTTACTTTAGTTTGAACTTTAGTATTCGTGGTTTGTGATACTTTTCAATTTCACTATTCATTGATTCGTTAGTTGTAATTATCATTGCTAATTTACAAATAAAATAAAAATTATAAATTCTTCTTAAAACTAACATGATTCAATGTGGGACGTCACCCTACGAAAAGTTACAATTCATTATACCTTTTTGTTCATTAATAGTTCATTAAACATAAAAAATGTATATTATACCATTTTGTCAAAAAATTTATTAACGTCAATTATCTAAGCTTATTTTTGCATTTTAATATTTTGTACCAATTTGTTTAACAAATTTTGGTACACAAACTAAATCGATGCATAGAAATAATTTTGGTACATTTCATGAACATTTTATTTTGGATTATCTAAAAATGGTATATTTTAGTAATGTGTACTATCTTTACATTGAAAATAATTATTGCATGGTGATTAGTGACAATTAATGAACGATTATGAACCGTAGCCATACTCGATAACCTTCTCACGTGCGGAATCAAGTCAGTGATTTAACAAATAATATTGTTTCATGGTATCACATTAATATTTTTGAAGATCAAGTTAAAATTAATAGTTAGTATTAATAAATAAAGAAGTTTATAATCATAAAACACATTTAGTAGATTTAATAATTAATTTCAATATAGATATTATATTCAATAATATATAGGGCAAATGGCGATGGTTCAATAGATCTGATTACATGTGACTTAAGATTTTAACTCGAAAAATTTAAATTCCATTCTAACAATTTATTAGGTAGGATAATTACATAACGTAAATTAAAATAATAATATACGAGTATATAGTATGGGACAACAGTTTTTATTCATATAGATGCATTATCTAATTAGTGTTCTTATTAGAGCAGAAGTATTTCTACATAAACTAGCTAGGGAATCTATAGGCACGCATATATATATAGGTACATCAAGTACATTATTTTTGTAATGATATCTAGTGTTTTTTTTCCTGAGGGAACGATAGAACAATCAGTACCCGAGCGAAAGTCCAACTCGAGACACATGCATAAATCAATTTAATTAGTTAATATAGAGAGAGTAGCCTAAGACCTTATATATTGATCCGGAAGGACACCTATATCCGATGTGAATGTGCATCTTAACAACTTGCGATAAACTCGAGGCTATTATTTGTGCGAATATCCGAAGATTTTGTAATTCGATGTTCAATGTTAAGATGTGGTCCATCAAACTCAGGAGTATAAAATATTTATATGCAATGAATTTTTTTATTCAAACTAGACATGTTCCACTAATAACGTTAAACAAAGACATCTAAAAACAAAAATGTATATACTATTTTGGAAATACATCATCTATCCTAAGCTGAATATTCTTCATTCTCAATATTGAAAGTTACATTAATAAACTCTTTCAAAATTACGGCTTTTTAGTTTGTATAATAATATTTATTTGAAGAAAATTACATCAAACAATAGTAATATTTTTAATTTAATATAAGTTATTTGTGTCAGATCAATAAAGCACTAAAAAATTAGTAAAGTTTTCAATCATTGAAAATCAAACTTAACAAACTTTTCGGACATACATGGATGCATGTTAAGGCAAAGTGTGTTGTAACTTGTAAGCATCAAGGCTAAATTAGCAATGTGAACATACGAGCAAGAAGCTATCAAGTGAACATCACCAACAGTTGTCTTTGAGAGCATTTCTATGTTTGCATGCATTGTTGCTTCAAAAATCCCCTTCCTTTTGTATGTCCAAAAGCTACATACAAACGAAAACATAATCTATATGTCTCCCTCGACTACTTGTGTTTGTTTCTTATGTATAATTTCTCTCTTCAGCCGTTCGTGGTTAAGTATATATAACAAACTTCATTCACGTCATATTTGATACTTACACTTATAAGGATCAAGGTGTGATATTATTCATTCGAATATATATATATATATATATATATATATATATATGTAGTTTTATCACATAAAAGTTTAACTTATTATATGACATACATTATTACACATACGTTGCGATTTTAGTATTCTTGTTATTATTTTATCTAATATATTCATTAAGCTGAAATATTCTTCTGTTTTTGTTTGATTCCTTGGTTATTAGGAATTAAATTTAAGTGCAACAACCAATTGAAGAAGATGGGGTCTATGGAAATGAAATGCGGAATTGCAAATGATGTGACTGAAGTAAAATATATTCTAATTGCTTAATTAATTTCATTTTTGCACCCTCGACCACGCACTTTCTTTCAAGAAAATTGTTTTAAGTTACCTCGAACTGATCAGCGTCATTCTAAATGGTCAGAATATAAAAAATAATTAGCACTTTTTTGGACAAGTTGACAAGGTTTTTATACATATTGCATTTTATAGCTAATAGGTAATACCCCAATGGTGTATCTGAACAAAGTGGTGGATGATGATTGTGTTGGTTATGTAGCTGCCAAATTGGAGATGATGTCACCTTGCTTCAGTGTTAAAGACAGGTTTAATATATATCCACACTAAGTTTAATTGTCACATTTTAACATGTTATCAGAAATTGTAATTTTTGTACTTATTACTTTAGCTAATGTATCAATCAAAATGAGCTAATAGTGATCATTATTCTTGGCTATATAATAGAATTGGATATAGTATGATCAAAGATGCTGAGGAGAAAGGCTTGATAACGCCTGGAAAGGTTAGTTGATGTTTATTACTCCTTTCGTTTTTCTAGTTTAATGTAGAAGAATTTGTGACAAAACTGTCTTTTCTATTCGTTTCATGTGATATCAGACAGTTTTGATCGAAGTAACGAGTGGAAACACAGGGATTAGTGTTGCATTTGTGGCGGCAGCAAAGGGGTACAAAGTCAAGTTAGTGATGCCCCAAGCATTCAGTATGGAGAGGAGAATTTTAATGAAAGCTTTTGGAGCAGAGCTTTACCTTACTGATGTAGCTAAAGGTTTCGATGGTGTTATTAAGAAGGGAGACGAGTTGCTTAAAAGTACACCCAATGGTTTTCTTTTAAGGCAGTTTGATAATCCAGCCAATCCACAAGTAAGCTGTCTCTCGACGTTGTGTTGATATTTTGGTATAAAGTAGAAGTTATATGGATGAATTATTACGTTTGATATGAAATAGATGCACTACGACACTACGGGTCCTGAGATATGGAAGGCCTGTGGAGGTAATGTTGATGCACTGGTTTCTGGGATTGGGACTGGAGGCACACTCACCGGAGCAGGGAAATTCCTTAAAGAGAAAAATCCTGATTTAAAGGTTTAATTCATCTTCTTGTACTTTATTTTTGCCTTTCATCTCATTTCCGAAAACTAGGTGGCTTCGACTGTTTTGGTGATTTGTGCTTGCTTAACTACTTCAGGTGTATGGGGTTGAACCTTCTGAAAGTCCATTCCTAAATGGAGGGAATTCGGGTGAGTCGTCCACCTTCAGTAACTTACCTATCGATTCAGAAGTAGAGAATGAACTATTTATCGAAGAATCTTCCCATTAAATCAAATGGAGGCAGTAAATATGGTTCATGAATGTGATGTGATGATGTAGGACCACACAAAATCCAGGGAATTGGTGCTGGTTATCTTCCTTCTGTATTGGATATCAGCCTACTCAATGAAGTTATTCAAGTAAGATTGTTATCGAACAAACTAGTTGCTGGAGCCTGCAGATTATTAGCGATTATTTGAACCTAACTAGCGTGAATTCAATCCAAACGAAATGCCTTCGATTTCTCATCTCTATTTGGAAATCAAAATTTTGTTGATGGCTTGTTTCATCTATTGTTGCAGGTATCTAGTGATGAAGCCATCAAAATGTCCAAAAATCTCATGCTTAAAGAAGGATTGATGGTATGCGCCATTTAGTTGATGGCATTCGAGCTAAAACGTGTCCTAATTTCGCATGATGAGCCCTTCAGTTAGTTGTTGCAAGATCAAAATCTTACACATTATTGATCTGTAGGTAGGTATCTCCTCTGGGGCAGCAGCGGCTGCTGCGATCAAATTAGCCAAAAGACCTGAATATGCTGGAAAACTCATTGTTGTAAGTTAATTTGATCTTCATGTTTATCTTTAGTGTAAAAGTTAGAAATAACTGTTTGTTACTTCTTATACATAGGCCATCTTTCCGAGTGGCGGGGAGCGTTATCTATCCACTGACTTGTTCGAGTCTTACCGAGAAGAGGCAAGAAAACTTGTAGTTGAGTGAGTAAGATGCATTTGCAGATATGAAACAGCAGGTGCATTACACATTTAGAAAACTTGTAGTTGAGTGAGTAAGATGCATTTGCAGATATGAAACAGCAGGTGCATTACACATTTAGACCGCAGGACAGTAAACCAGTTGATCATTTTCTGTTTTGTTTTTATGTTTCACTCCACTTTTGGGAGGATAATCTTCAGTAGATTGTTATGCTGTCAAAAAATGATAATACCACTTATTCGACATGCGATCACATGTACTCATTTTGTGCCAATATCTAACACATCCACACATAACACGTCCGAACCTCACTAGTCTCCTTCAAGGGAGGCATATGTAAGTACCTCTCTAAGCGCTCAAAAAGAGCACAGAGGCTTTCTGTGCCCTTTTACCGGGGCACCATCACCTACTCCTACATTTTTCCGATAAAAAGAATACACATAACACATCATTCCATTACATAAGTTGGTAAACACACGCCATTTCACGACAAGTGCTTCTAAACGAAAAAGAACATGAGTTTGACGAACAAGTGAAATAATGAAAGATGGAAATGGTATTATTTGGGGGAAGAACTCTTAGATTGGGAAGAATTAGATTGGTTAAGCCTAGCAGCAGCAGCAAGAGAAGCAGAAACCCCTCCTGGACGAGTGCAGAGGTTTGGATCATTCCTTAGCTCTGCACCTATCACTCCCTCAGCATCTTTCCTGGTTACTGCCTTATCTGATGGCAGTTTTGAACTTGCGTCCTACATAAAGTTTACATGCAGGTAGCGAGGGACGGATCGAAGACATTAGTAATGAGTGTTCCGATATCCTTTATAAGATTTGAACTTTTAGATATCTAGTGACATAAAATTAATACACGTGAACAGTACCATCCGCCCATGAAAATTACAATGTAGTTTTTAGTTTCTTAATTTTTTTTGGATGTTCGATTGAAAGTGAACAATCATCATCCCCGCCGCATATAGTGATGGAACTAGAAATCAATATGGATCATAGATAAACAAAAATCTACACTGATCCAACTAAGAAAAAAAATCGAAATGAGGATGGACCACATAAGGAAAATTTACAAATTGAACAGAGTATATATATAACATAAATATAAATTTTATATGAGACTTTTTTCCTATAATTTTAACGGAAAAAAATAACATTTTAAAAGATGCATCCTCAACCAAAAATCATTTTGACTCTTAAGTGGCTCTTGCCACTACATGTACATGATAAGAAAATATTTAAATTCAAACATCTAAAAAGTTGATTATCAAAACTCAAAATCAGACGATCTATCTTAATACAATAATATTAAATATTACCTTCAAGACTTCAGCTAGCGTTGTTTTCTCCTCATCCTCCGTCACGCGTGCATTGTGGGTGGCTGCAGATTGAGCCGCGGCAGCAACGCCACCGGGAATGATGTTGGTGCGTCCCGTTGCACGTACTTCCGCAGCCTGAATTGCTGCAGCGTCGCTATAGTCCACCGGCTTGTTCCCCGCCGTGAGAGCAGTGGCTTCAAGTGCTTCACCAATTGTGACACCACTTTCAGTAGCATGTGCCTTTATGGCTGATTCAACAGCTACTGGTGCACTTTCTTCGCCCTTGTTGCATCATAATAATCATAATCATGTAATTAGGTATGTAAGTATGTGACACGAACATTTGATCATTAATTACTTTATATTCGTCATTTTTGATATACTATTGACTATATCTACATGAACAGTTTGCTTCGATTAAATCATATTAATATTTTTCAAGATCTGTCACACATATGTAATGCATGAATTTCATTTACTTTTCATGCATGGCGATGAAAACCAATCAAACAATACGATTAAAATAAAAATTGTTATAGAGTGCTTAAAATAAATAGGAATGAGTATGTAATAACCTTTCCATGAGTTTTTTCAGCAAGTGATTTCTTTGATGCAGAAGAATCAACTTGTTCTTTTGCTTCAATTGGTCTTCTAGGTTGTTCCTGACTCATTTTGGGTTAAATTGAATACCAATTCTTGATATTTATTATATTTGTCTATAAAAAGACTAATGAAATCATCTATGAAGAAGATGTGTATAGAAAAATAAAGGTTACTATTATAAAAAATAAATTGGATGTTATAGAGAATAGGTCAAATGCTAAGCGGCGAGACGGTTAAGTATTTGGTTACAAGTGGATGGAATTTTAATTGACGTTTTCATTTTTCATTTTATTTTTGTGGACACATAGAACATTGATAGAAGTAGAGATGGAAGAGCCACTAAAAACTGCTACTTTAAAGCATTAGCTGTATATGCTATGTTATAGTAATATAATAATATCATCTCGAAAATTAGAGCCACTTGTAATTTTTGAAGGACAAGAAATTATAACTTAATATCTGAAATTTACAAAAATAAATAATACATATTATCAAAAATAATTGACTCACTAGTCACTAGTGATAAGTTGCACAAGTATAATTTTTTAAAGAACGTACATTCGGATTTATAATTTATTGAACTCTTTGGGGAGGAAACTCACCAGAATTCGACTGTGGGTATGCATGCTGCTGCAATTTTTAGAGAATATGATCCTTACGTCAACTCTATCAAGGTGATTTTCTGGGAATGACACGGACTTTCAGTTCTGTATTTTGACTTTGTCTTTGTATTTCTTCGATTTCCATTGCTGAATCATCAACTGAAGGTTTACAGCCTCTCACCACGAAGCGGGATAGATTGGGTACATCTCCGAAAACCTGAGGGATTTTGTCAAGGTAGTTGCAGTCCTCGATCCATAGTTGTTCAAGACAAGGGAAAGAATCTTCTGAGGCAACTATCCAGTGCGAGAATCCCAGATTCCTCAACTTCAAGGCCTTCAATTTTGGGAAGTCTGCATCGTTCACGATCCATCCAGTGTTGTGCAAGATGCTCGTCTTCCACTGAAACACTAAGTGAGAATCATATAACTTTAATATCTCCAAGCCAGGAAGCGCTCTACCAATGTCAGATATGTCCTTCGAGTTGAATTCGCAATTTGACAGAGTCACTTTTCTAAGACTTGTAGGAAAATGTAGCTTACATGAGTTGCATCTCCTTGCATGCCACATACCCGACCCTTTTCTCACCTTCAGTGACAGAAGTTGATCATTGTCTTCCAACACTGGAAATCCACAGCTTTTTGAAGTACTATCCCTTGAGTGCATAAAAACACAGCTCAGTTTTTGTAACCCTGGTAATTTGCTAAGCCATTTTGAATCACCAGAAGTAAGGCGCGGCTTGGATAAATATTTCAGATTCTCCAACAGGACCGAAGATTTTTCGAGTCTTTTGCTGTCAATATGAAATGACGATTGTCTGCGTATAGAAACATGCCTCAATTTCACCAAATCCCATATGGAATCAGGTACTTTTACCAACAATTCCTTTTCAGAACTCAAAATGAGAGTTTCAAGATTCTGAAGCTTGGTAATATCTGATAACAGCACTGAACTATCCCAAAACATCATTTTCCAAATGGCCAAGTACCTCAAATGAATCAATGTTGACATGTTTGAAGTAGGATGTGTAGAAAGTGCCCCTATTTCCAATACTCTAAGAAGTGACATGTCGAAAGCTTTAATTCTCTCATCAATTTCAGAGGATTCTAACTTACCAAAGTAGATAATAGACCTAACACTGTGAAAGGAGATATGGAGGTAATGGAAGTCTAGCATATGACCCGACCCTTCAGTATTGATGCTAAGCCGGCGATGATCTCTTAGTGGTTGATAGTAATATCTCTTGGTTAACACTGATAGAAACTGCTCCTTGTGAGCTTTAACTATACAGAAATCACGCAGAAGATCATGAAGGCGGCAAGTCTTGACTCCTCCTTCAGGCCTTTCGGAGGCACAGGTAATTAAACTTCTACCAATGAGATCCTCCATATATTTTACTGCTACTTCCTCCATATTCTTTGACTCAGTATTTTGTACAAATCCTTCAGCTATCCATAGCCTCGACAAATGAGTGAATGAAATCTCCTGATCTTCTGGAAATGCTCCAAGGTACAAGAAACATGATTTCAAATGATCAGGCAAATGATTGTAACTGAGCTCTAATATGGCCATGCACTCGCGTTGAGGGTCAGTCAAGACAGACGAAGTCACATCTTTTGCAATTTCATTCCACTTCTTCTCACTTCTCCCTACATCTGACAAAAGTCCAGTTACGACAACAATTGAGAGAGGCAGTCCTTTGCAATGCATTGCCATTCCTTTTGCAATTTTCAAGAGATCTGCAGATAAGCCTTCTCCTTGAGGCAACTTCTTCTGAAATAACTCCCAACTCTCATCCTGTGTGAGTATGCGTAGTTCATGCACCTTGCTATTATTAGTTTGCGGGGCAAAACTCTTATTCCTAGTGGTGATGAGTATACGACTACCTTTCCAATCATTTGGAAGATACCGTTTCAAATTATTCCATGCACTTGTATCCCATACGTCATCGAGAATAACAAGATATCTTTTATGCCTTAAACTTCTATAGAGGCTATCGGCTAACTCTTGATCATCACCATTGTTTTTGTCCGCCAAGTCTCTCTTTTGATCATCATCATCATTGTTTTTATCAATCTTTATTTGAAGAAGAATTTTGTGGAGCAAGTCTCTCATCTGATAACATTGTGAAACTGTACACCATACTTTGACGTCAAAGTGCCGATCCACTGAATGAGTATTGTATATAGTCGAGGCCAAAGTTGTCTTCCCTATTCCAGCCATGCCAATAATTGAGATAACGTCTAATACATCCTCTCCACTTAAAAGATACTTCGTGATAATATTGACGTCTTCTTTGAGGCCGACAAATACATCATTGTAATTAACTTGTCCTGAGGCCATAGTAAGAACCTGGGAGCTGGAGGCCCTTGAAACATCTGGAGCTGAGAGCTCTTTACCACAAAGGTCTTTACAAAGGTCATGCATATCCTCGACCATAAGCTTCATTTGTTCTATGATATTGGACAGAGCAATAAGTAAGTTGGTTTCATCTCTGGTACCACTTCTTACCAGATAAAGGTCAATCACATATTCTGCTTGATATGCCAAGTAGATAATGCGTGTCGATAGACCTTCATGAAGTTTGTCTTGAATCGTAACCTTGAGCAATGATATCAGCATTTTGATTTCATTCTCGAGTATAGATATTTGAGGGGATTTCAGTAGCTCCTCTAGATATCTCAAGAAAGACTTCAGGAAACCTGTATTGTCAATCCTGGGATGGTGATTCAACTTGATCTCTTGGGACTCAGACTTGACGCGCTTGACCCGATCCAAAACATCAAGGAGGATACCATCTACTTCGCTGCTCGTTTCTCCTTCAATATGCCCTTCATAACATAAGTATAGGATGTGAACTGCCTCAACGAAAATGGCTTTAAAGGATTCTTGGAAATAATGAGAATGCCTTACCCTCTCAAATTTTTCTAGACCTTCTATGTAAATTCTGATACGATACAACTCACTATAAAGTTGTCGGTATACAGCATTATGAGACCTTGCAATGCTTGGCAATAGCCTCACTAGTTCTCTGTCAAGGCCGTCAACTCGTCTTGAAATGTTTGTTGTCAAGGTCATGAGGTACATACCCCTTATGTCGATCTTATCAACTTGTTTAGTGAACAAATTCTTCACAACAAGTACCATCTCTTCATCCACAGTCCCAACAAAGGTCAAATAGATGAGACATATTGCTTTGTCTATTGGATCTACAAGAGTGGTTAATAGCTCTTTATATTCCTCCGATCTTAAAGAATGCCGAACATCTGCTACATATGTTAACAAAAATTTCAACAACGTCAGCATCTTCCTGACATCTTGGACCTCTTTCATTACAACAGAAATTCGATCATCTTTCCGGTTAGAGTTTATCAGATCCCTTATATTCTCAAGAAGAAGATCATTGGTTTTTATAAAATAAGATATCGAAATATCACTTATCTCTGGGTATAGAGCATCACATGCATCTGTTCCTGGCTTGAAAACAACATAACTCATCTCCCTTCTCAAATCAGCATATACGAGATCCAACTCTATGGTGAAATTTTTGCGTTTCCTTATGCAAGTGAGTGATGAGTGAAGTTGCTTCTTCACATTCACAACCAAATGCTCTATCCGATGTTTGAGATCTTCATTTGTTGAGTGACTGAAAAATATATGAAGGAATTCAAGCCCATCTTTGAGACTCATGAAATGATTCTTCAACGAGTCTTCGTTTTCTGTACCTAAACAGTATATTACTTGGTGCCACTTGAGAAGGCACATAGACTGAGATATACGACATTCATGGTATACACTAGGCCATATATAGTTCTCAAAATAATAATCCACTTGATCTATCTCTGAGTGACGAAAGCAATTCCCCCATAACCGACCGGTGACACTCCGTATACCCAAGCACGAAAACAAAAAGGAATCAAGCATCTTTGCAATACTGCATGAATAAAACATGAGAAATCAGACTTATTTAGTTTCTCATTTCTTGATAATTTGAGAAAAACAGAGTACTTTTACTACACCCTTTTTCTAACGAATTTACAAATTACAAAAGTAGGAAATTATATGCTAAACACTCTAGGCCAGAGCCAAAAAATAAACAACTTCGTCTTCTCTCTTTTGTTGCATTGAACGTCAGAGTGAACGATTAAAACATATAAAGAAAAGTAACAATTACTCCTCCGACAACACTTGAACTAAATAATTCTTATCTAGAATCTTTAGATAACACTACACTATTAAATCATTGTCTTTTCTTAAATCTAATATTCAAGAAATCAACTATTCAATGAAGTGAAAATATCTTCCAGTATCCAAATTTAAGGGAGACATCTTTTGATGCAAAACAAAAAGACTAAATTAACTAAAAGCTAATACTTAAAAGCATATATATATTCATCAAGAAGCTAAAGTTATTGAGTAAATGAAGATTTAAATATAGATAGAACATCTACTTACCTTGGGTGTAAACAGGAATGGATCGATCAAGAAAACTTTTAATGTCAACTTATTATTTGAAGTCAAAAGAGATCGAACATCTGCCTCCTTCTAAAAACAACTGAGCTCTCTTCTTAAGTATAAATCAAAAGCCCTTCCTCCTTTCAAAAGATGGAGACTTCGATAATGATGTCCAGCTCAGGAAAAACATAAATAAATCGGTATAAAAAATGGAATAATTGGGATTTACGCGAATCGACAAAGTATATGCATTTTATACTCCCTTGGTTTTTTTACATGTCATTACACATTTTCATATAAATTAAGAAAAATTAAAAGTTATCTAAAAGTTGTTATAAATTACATTGAAAATATAGAATGTCTATTAATTATTATTATATTATTAGTTAGGTGATAATTTTAAAAAAAAAATAGTTAAAAAATATATTAAAATTAGTAAATTCAAAAAAATTAAAATTAAAAGTGGAAAACGGCATATAAAAAACTGAAGGAATAGTTATTTAATCCAGCTCGTTTTTAATGTTCACGTGTTTTATGTACATGTTTCTATGCGTGACTGTCTCTTGAGTCAATGGTATGGTCTTCGTCTAATCGTCTTTGGTCAAACTCCACCCAATAAGTAATAGTGTAATACTATGTCTAGTCAAGATGTCACCAACTCACCACTCAAACTCGACACTAGTTAACTGCAAGCTATCACAAAAATTCACTTTTATGCTTCTTATTCAAATCGATCCACTCATAAATTGGCTCATTTAATCATTTGATTTTAATTTGAAACTTGTTATAATTCGGTTCGATAAGTCGTAATAAGTTTTAATTCTCTCATCAATCGTTTGTTAAGACCCTTTGTAATATTCATTTTATTAAAATATAATTTCAATTCGAATTGGTTAAAATTAGTTTTTATTAACTTGTAAATCATTCCTTAAAATACTTTATGATATTCATTTATATTCTGTAACAGGGCAATACCAAATATATCCATGTATGAAATTGGATATCCCACGTTATTATTAAAATGTTGAGATATTTAATGCTCGGGACTATGAAATTGTATATTAGCCTTAGACTGAGTTGCCTGAATCCTTTTACATTTTTCCAGGTTATGCCCAATATGAGAGGAGCCAAGACATCACTAGATTATTGAGTCATCGAATATCACTAGGTTATTGAGTCATCGAGTATCACTAGGTTATTGCACCCATACATAACTTTTTAAAGGACATACCTTGAATTTTTTAGTCAAATTTATTTCCCCTTCGTCGATGCAGTTTATCGGGGATTAGTGCTGTTATCAAGCCGAGTCGGTCCGAGTCCAGTTATAACCGGACCGACTCGGTTGAGAACCGAGTAAACCCGATACCCGGCTCGATAACAATTTGAGTAAGCACCGAGAGCCGAAATCGGCTCGAAATCTCTTATTTTCAACGAAGACCCGACTCGGGACCGGTCTGGAGTCGAGTACCCGAATCGATACTCGATTGGACTCGGTACTCGATTCAAACTCGAAATCCGCTTGTATTGTTCATGACAATCTATATAGAAACATTATCAATTAATCCTTAAACCAAGTAACCAACAATTTAATACTGAAGTCAAAAAGTCTAATAATTTAATACTGAAGTCAAAAGGTCTAATAATTGAATACTGAAGTCAAAAGGTCTAATAGTTTAATACTGAAGTCAAAAAGTCTATTAATTTAATAAAGATTCCCGAGCTGGTCCCGGGTATTACCCGAATCGGTTTCGATTTTGATGTTGGAATCGAAACCGGGTACCGTTACATTTCGAACCGGGTTCCCGAGGCGGGTCTCGGGTAACCCGGCCCGCGAACAGCACTATCGGGGATGATACTGACTTTCAGTTCTGTATTTTGCTCATCACGTTGTATTTCTTCAATTTCTATTGCTGAATCATCAACTGAAGGTTTACAGCCTCTCACCACGATGCGGGATAGATTTGCTACATATCCGAAAACCAGAGGGATTTTGTAAAGGTACTTGCAGTCCTTGATCCATAGTTGTTCAAGACAAGGGAAAGAATATTCCGAGTCAACTATCCAGTGCGAGAATCCCAGCTTCCTCAACTTCAAGACCTTTAATTTTGGAAAGTCCGGCTCGTTCACAATCCAAGTCCCGTTCGCCATCCTACTCCCCATATCCCGTCCGAGTCGAGAATTGTATAACTTTAATATCTCCAAGCCAGGAAGTGCTCTACCAATGTCAGATATATCCTTCGAGAGGAATCCAAAATTCAACAGAGTCACCTTTCTAAGACTTGCAGGAAAATGTAGCTTACAGGACTTGCATCGATGAAACTTGTATAACCCATTTCTCACCTTTAGTGACAGAAGTTGATCATTGTCTTGCAACACTGGAAATCCACAGTGATTTAAAGAATGATCCCTGGAGTGCCAAAAAACACAGCTCAATTTTTGTAACCCCGGCAATTTGCTAAGCCATATTGAATCACCAGAAGTAAGGCGCGGCTTAGATAAGGATTTTAGATTCTCTAACAGGACCGAAGATTTTTCGAGTCTTTTGCTGTCAATATGAAATGACGAGTATCTGCGTATAGAAACATGCCTCAATTTCACCAAATCCCATATGGAATCAGGTACTTCTACCACCATTTCCTTTATAGACAACAAAATGAGAGTTTCAAGATTCCGAAGCTTGGTAATATCTGACAACAACACTGAATTTTGCCAATGCATTATTTTCCAGATGGCCAAGTACCTCAAATGAATCAATTTTGACATGTTTGAAGTAGAAAGTGCAGAAAGAGACCTTATTTCCAATACTTTAAGAAGTGGCATGTCGAATGATTCAATTCTCTTATCAATTTCAGAGGATACTAAATGAGTAAAGTAGAAAATGGATCGAACACCGTGACAGGAGAAATGGAGGTTATGAAACTGTAGCATATGATTGTTAATGCTAAGCCGCCGAGGATCCCTTAGTGGTTGAGAGTTATATCTCTTGGTTAACACAGATAGAAAATGTTCTTCATCAGCTTTATCTACACAGAAATCATGGAGAAGATCATGAAGGCGGCAAGTCTTGACTCCTCCTTCAGGCCTTTCTGAGGCACATGTAACTAAGCTTCTACCAATGAGATCCTCCATATATTTTTCTGCTACTTCCTCCATATTCTTTGACTCAGTATCTTGTACAAATCCTTCAGCTATCCATAGCCTCATCAAATGAGTGAACGAAATCTCATGATCTTCTGGAAATGCTCCGAGGTACAAGAAACATGATTTCAAATGATCAGGCAAATGAATGTAACTAAGCTCTAATATGGCCTTGCACTTGCCTTGAGGGTCATTCAAGACAGACGAAGTCACACTTGTTGCAATTTCATTCCACTTCTTTTTGCTTCTCTCTACATCTGACAAAAGTCCAGCTACTATAACAATTGAGAGCGGCAATCCTTTGCATTGCACTACCATTCCTTTTGCAATACTCAAGAGATCCGCAGGTAAGACTTCTCCCTGAGGCAACTTCTTCTGAAATAACTCCCAACTCTCGTCCTGTGTGAGTCCGCCTAGTTCATGCAGCTTGCTATTATTGGTTTTCGGTGCAACACTCCTATCTCTAGTGGTGATGAGTATACGACTACCTTGCCTATCATTTGGAAGATACCACTTCAAATTATCCCATAGACTTGTATCCCATACATCATCGAGAATGAAAAGATATCGTTTCTGCCTTAAACTTCTATTGAGGCAATCGGCTAACTCTTGATCATCACCATTGTTGTCAATATTCATTTGACCGATAATTTTGCGCAGCAAGTCTCTCATTTGATAACATTGTGAAATTGTACACCATACTTTGATGTCAAAGTGTTGATCCACTGAAGAACTATTGTATATGGTCAAGGCCATAGTCGTCTTCCCTATTCCAGCCATGCCAACAATTGAGATAGCATCTAACACATCCTCCCCACTCAAAAGATACTCCTTGATAATATTGACATCTTCTTGGATGCCGACAACTGCATCCTTGTCATTAACTTGTACCAAGGCCATAGTAAGAACCTGGGGGCTGGAGGCCCTTGCAACATCTGGAGCTGGGAGCTCTTCACCAGAAAGACCATGCATATCCTTTACCATAGGCTTCATTTGTTCTACGATATTGGACAGAGCATCAAATAAGCTGGTGTCATCTCTGGTACCACTTGTTACCAGATAAAGGTCAATCACATATTCTGCTTGATATGCCAAGTCGATAATGCGAGTCGATAGACCTTGATGAAGTTTGTCTTGAATGGTAACCTTGAGCAATGATATCAGCATATTGATTTCATTCTCAAGTATTGATATTTGAGGAGATTTGAGTAGCTCCTCCAGATATCTCAAGAAAGACTTCAGGAAACCCGCATTGTCAATCGTGGGATAGTGATTCAACTTCATCTCTTGGGTCATCGTCTTTTCCTATATCCAATATTCAAGAAAACAACTATTCAATAAACTGAAAATTTCCTGCGTTCATCGAATAGCCTAGTAGAAAAGGTGAAAAGATTGGGTGCATCAATACTTCCATGCATCAGGTGCATCATGTACCCATTTAAAGGTTTTACGTGGGTACTGTACCCACTTGAAACTTCATCATTGGTACTTGTACCAAATTGTACTATAACAATGGTACAATATCACTCGTAGAAAAGGCTCTTGCTAGTGACCAGAAGGTCTTGGTTCGAAACTCACTTCATCGCTAATTTACAAGAAAAAGAAAAAGAAAACCGAAAATTTCAAATTCGTGTTTCCATTCCCTTGCCAAACTAAAACTTGATGCAAAACGAAAACACTATCTATCTCTAGAAGTGCAATAGCTATTGGTATCTCATAAAATTGCAGATTATCCATTGTTATCAAGAAGCTAAACTTATTAAATATATACTCTCAAGCATGAAAAAATGAAGATTGAAAATTAAATAAAACATCGACTTACTTGAAGTGTATCAGGCATGGATCAATCAAGAAAACTTTTGATCCAATAAATAAGTCAACTTATTTATGAAGTTATCGTCTTTTCTTAGATCCAATATATGAAGAAATCAACTATTGAATTAAGTGAAAATTTCCTCCCGTATGCAAAACAAAAATACCAAATCCCTAAAAGTGTACCAAATGTGAAGTTGGATATCTAAACTAAAAGCTGATACTTAAAAGAAAAAGAATACATATACTCATCAAGAAGCTAAACTATTGAATATATACTCTCATACATGAATTAATGAAGATTGAAAGATCGATAAAACATCGACTTACCTCGGGTGTAATAGTCATAAATCGATCAAGAAAACTTTTGATGTCTGAACAATAAGGCAATTAATAAGCCAACTTATTATTTGAAATTAAGTCAATGAAGATGAAATAATGCTATGTATATTTTAGTAGTATATCCAAAATAGTTGACCCGAAAAACTCTCCCTCTATACCCTACTTAATCAATAACTCATTGAATAACTTCGATTTATATATTATGAAAATAATTGTACCATTTCTGAGTTAAGATATTCCATATCAACCAAGCACGACACAATCAATTGTTGACTGCTTTTTTGAAACACCCACTAATGATCGAAGTAATCAGCTCAATGATAGACTTTTATAATAATGGGAGAAAAGCCACGAGATCAAATTTGAGTGTGGTTAGAGTTGTTATCGGGCCGACCAAAATTCTGTTATACCAAGATAGTCCTAAAACTAAACCGGGCCGCTCCGAAGCTCGGCTGTCTAAAGATTCAAGTCCGTAATTAGACCGTCAGACATGAAACCGGCTCAAAATAGAAAAATTGAATGCATACTTGATTCAAGACCGAACCGAAATCAGCTACTCGATCGACTTGAAATGCAATAGAAAACACTCGGAATCGGATCGAGTTGATTTTATGTAACATAAGTGTATAATAGTATTGAATCTTAAAACATGAACCGAACAACCGGTCCGGTCCCTGCTAACTGCTATACCGGTTCGATCCCGAGTCCACATGTTGATATTGCAACGTGAATTTTCTTGCAAAATGCTGATATGTTGAGGCAGATAGTAGGCAATGCTAGCAAGCATTTTATGTATGTTGCGAGAACAGATGCAGATTCACAAACTAACATCACCATTTATATAGTCTACACACAAGAATAAATAAACAACACTAATTGCAAGTTTGTCGAGAAACATCAACAGATACACTTCAAAAGTGTCCCAAGTTCTCAGTTCTCGCTATCTGTAACTCACTCGGGGCATCTGGTCGTATGTAATTAAAATTGATAGACTGACCTCATAAACCACCACCCGTCTATGTATAGCATTTTGTCCTCACTCAAGTGCTCACCATTAGACTCGCTAATCATCATCCCAACTTCTGAAAAGAAGATGCATGTTGATAAATGAGTATTAACGACTAAATCATATCAAATTTGTCACATCGGCCACTTTTAGGCTGGGATCTTAGCTTAGACTCTGTTTATCACAATCGGCTTCAAAATGCTTTTAATGTCAAACCCCATTTCATCAATCTGTAAGAAAGTGAATAAGCTGTTAGTCTATTACTCCCTGCTCCATCGAGATATGGTTGAAAGTTGGGACTCATTTCTAACGTTAACATTAACTCATTTCCATTTTACTTGACATATTTGCCTTTCTTTATAATTATCAATAACTATAACTTATATTTGTTTTAAAAAGATAAAAATCAATACTATAATAATAAATTGATAAAATAATAAAATAAAAATAAATGAAAAATAATATTATCTCGAAAATGTCTCATGTCATTTTGTCTTAAAAAGTCAAACTTAACCTCCGTTATGATGGAATGACCAATCAATACACATTTGAAACATAAATGATCGAGTGATACATATAAAATGGTTATCGGACGTGCCTTTTAACCCGATGAGAATTACAACTAACGAATAGGAAAACTAAAAAATATTACAAATAATGCATAAATATGAAAGAAAAGACTATAAATATAAAAGAAAATAGTTACCGCAAAAGGAAAACCGAGACCTCTTAACAAAAGATCGCGTGGATCAAATAGTGTAGCACTAGTATATTGAGTCATCAATTAAACCCATATATAACTTTTTAAAGGACATACCTTGAAATTTTTAGTCAAAATATTGCTGAGCTCTTATTCACACACACAAATAGTCCGAAATAATGTTTTTCTTAGTAGTGAAAGGACTATTTTGCCCTCCTAGTTGTAAGCGTAGCTTTTGAGGAAATTTGATTCAAGAGCACAACAGACATTTAACTACTAAAAAACCACTATTTGGGTGTGTATAGTGTTTCCCAGTTTGTCGGGAATGATACGGACTTTCAGTTCTGTGTTTTGGTCATGACATTGTATTTCTTCAATTTTCCTTGCTGAATCATCAACTGAAGGTTTACAGCCTCTCACCACGATGCGAGACAGATTGGTTACATATCCGAAAATCAGAGGAATTTCGTCGAGGTACATGCAGTCCTCGATCCATAGTTGCTCAAGACTAGGGAAATAGTCTTCTGAGGCAACTTCCCAATGCGAGAATCTGAGATTCCTCAACTTCAAGACCTTTAGTTTTGGAAAGTCCCCCTCGTTCACAATCCAAGGCCCCTTACTAATCGTGGTCGAAGTCCCCGTATCCCGTACAAGTTGAGAACTGTATAACTTTAATATCTCCAAGCGAGGAAGCGCTCTACCAATGTAAGATATCTCCTCCGAGTAGAATTTGAAATCTGATAGACTCACCTTTGTAAGACTTCTAGGAAAATGTCGCTTACTTGAGTTGCATGTCATCATATACGTCATACGCGACACATTTCTCACCTTTAGTGACAGAAGTTGATCATTGTCTTGCAACACTGGAAATCCACAGCATTTTAAACTACTATCCCTTGAGTGCATTAAAACACAGCTCAATTTTTGTAACCCCGGTAATTTACTAAGCCATTTTGAATCACCAGAAGTAAGGCGCGGCTTGGATAAATATTTCAGATTCTCCAACAGGACTGAAGATTTTTCTAGTCTTTTGCTGTCAATATGAAAGGACGAGTAGCTGCGTATAGAAACATGCCTCAGTTTCACCAAATCCCATATGGAATCAGGTACTTCTACCACCAAATCCTTTTTAGACAACAAGATGAGAGTTTCAAGATTCCGAAGCTTGGTAATATCTGATAACAACACTGAACTATCCCTAAACATTATTTTCCAAATGGCCAAGTACCTCAAATGAATCAATTTTGACATGTTTGAAGTAGAACGTGCAGAAAGTGAACTTATTTCCAATACTTTAAGAAGTGGCATGTCGAAAGATTCAACTCTTTTATCAATTTCAGAGGATTCTAGATGACCAAAGTAGATGATGGACCGCACACTGTGACAAGAGAAATGGAGGCGTAACATATGATTCGACCCTTTAGGATTGGCAATGCTAAGCCGCCGAGGTTGCTTAGTACGTGGTTGAGAGTTATATCTCTCGCTTAACACTGATAGAAAATGCTTTTCATGAGCTTTTTCTACACAGAAATCACGCAGAAGATCATGAAGGCGGCAAGTCTTGACTCCTCCTTCAGGTCTTTCTGAGGCACATGTAATTAAGCTTCTACCAATGAGATCCTCCATATATTTTTCTGCTACTTCCTCCACATTCTTTGACTCAGTATCTTGTACAAATCCTTCAGCTATCCATAGCCTCATCAAATGAGTGAACGAAATCTCATGATCTTCTGGAAATGCTCCGAGGTACAAGAAACATGATTTCAAATGATCAGGCAAATGAATGTAACTAAGCTCTAATATGGCCTTGCACTTGCCTTGAGGGTCATTCAAGACAGACGCAGTCACACTTGTTGCAATTTCATTCCACTTCTTTTCGCTTCTCTCAACATCTGATAAAAGTCCAGCTACTATAACAATTGAGAGCGGCAATCCTTTGCATTGCACTACCATTCCATTCGCAATATTCAATAGATCCGCAGTTAAGACTTCTCCCTGAGGCAACTTCTTCTGAAATAACTCCCAACTCTCGTCCTGTGTGAGTCCGCCTAGTTCATGCACCTTGCTATTATTTGTTTTCGGTGCAACACTCCTGTCTCTAGTGGTGATGAGTATACGACTACCTTGCCTATCATCTGGAAGATACCACTTCAAATTATTCCATACACTTGTATCCCATACATCATCGAGAATAAAAAGATATCTTTTCTGCCTTAAACTTTTATTGAGGCGATCGGCTAACTCTTGATCCTTACCTTTGTTGTCAATATTCATTTGACCGAGAATTTTGTGCAGCAGGTCCCCCATTTGATAACATTGTGAAACTGTACACCATACTTTGATGTCAAAGTGCTGATCCACTGAAGGGGCATTGTATATAGTCGAGGCCAAACTCGTCTTCCCTATTCCAGCCATGCCAACAACTGAGATAGCGTCTAATACAGCCTCTCCACATAAAAGATACTCCTCGATAGTATTGACATCTTCTTGGATGCCGACGAATACATTATTGTCATTAACTTGTACTGAGGCCATAGTAAGAACATGGGGGCTGGAGGCCATTGAAACATCCGGAGCTGGGAGCTCTTCACCACAAAGACCATGCATATCCTTTACCATAGGCTTCATTTGTTCTATGATATTGGACAGAGCATCAAATAAGCTGGTGTCTGCTCTGGTACCACTTCTTACCGGATAAAGGTCAATCACATGTTCTGCTTGATATGCCAAGTCGATAATGCGAGTCGATAGACCTTGATGAAGTTTGTCTTGAATGATAACCTTGAGCAATGATATCAGCATACTGATTTCGTTCTCAAGTATTGATATTTGAGGAGATTTGAGTAGCTCCTCCAGATTTCTCAAGAAAGACTTCAGGAAACCCGCATTGTCAATCGTCGGATACTCATTCAACTTCATCTCTTGGGTCATTGTCTTTTCCTAGATCCAATATTCAACAAAACAACTATTTAATAAACTGAAAATTACCAGAGTTAATCGAATAGTCTAGTGGAAAATGCTCTCACTAGTGACCAAGGTCGTGTTTCCATTCCCTTGCTAAACTAAAATTTGATGCAAAACAAAAACACTGTATATCTCTAAAACTGCAATATATACCTATTGGTATCTCATAAAATTGCAGATAATCAAATGTTATCAAGAAGCTAAACTTATTAAATATATACTCTCAAGCATGAAATAAATGAAGATTGAAATATAAATAAAAAATCGACTTACTTGGAGTGTATCAGGCATGGATCAATCAAGAAAACTTTTGATGATGACTGCCCAGTAAATAAGTCAACTTATTTATTTGCAAAATGCAATGCAAGAAATTAAATTAACCATGAGTCAATGCGTCAATGGAGATTGAGTCATGAACTCGTGATATATACGCAAAGAATATATGGTCTATATCTTAGTCGTACGTTTGAAATAGATGGTCTATATCTTAGTCGTACGTTTGATAGTGTGATATTCGTAGGACGGAACCACGATAAAAATAAAAGAAATCAATTTTGAGAAAAATAAAATAGAAAGGTTAAAATAAATAAAAAATAGTTAACGTAACGGAAAGAGTTAGAAAATATGTTAAGTTTAAATTACGAGATGTAAAGCACGACTTGGATAAGGATTTTAGATTCTATAACAAGACGAAAGATTTTTCATATCTTTTGCTGTCAATATGAAATGACGGGCATGTATGTAGTTAATTGAAAAATAGAATATGAAATTTTAAAGTGAGGAACTTGGAACTTTATTTTGACAACTTTCAATTCTTCCTTTTTCACATTATATATAAGAGTAAACGATTTCATGTGAAAATCTTAGATGCTTACTTATTTAGCGTTAGCATATGCTAACTTCTAATATAGACCATTGGATGGTCATTAAATTGGTTCACTTTCATCCTGCGGTTGAAAATGGGGAAGGGCAGGATGGGAATCTTTTTTTTGTTTAATTAGTTGTGGACACATGCGTCCTAAAAAAACGGATTCAGTTACAAAAATTTGTTTAATCAGTTCTGCACATATTTTCGTTTTTCGTATTGGTTTTGGTTTGCTTGAAGACTGTGAAGTATAGTGCTCTGATGTATATACCTAATGGTCCATTCTCAATGGGATATGCATAAGTAAATATTATACCTGATCGACTAGTCATGTGGGATATCAAGTTATGTAACGCATCAGTTCAATGTTGTATTTATCTTTTCTCTATCGCACATTTAAAATTGTAACGTTAGTGAAAATATGAGTTTTGTGGTAGAGACATATGATTCCTATGAATTGGAACTTTTAACTTCTAATTTTTTAGCATAGAATGTCATATTCTCAATGGGATATGAATAAGTGATTTTTATACCCATCCATACCTAAGTGGGGGATAAAAAATTCATCATTTTATACCATTAACTGTTGTGTCATTGCATATACCATATCCAACATGTTTTCATGGTTGAGATACAATGTGCCGATGAATTGAACTTTAAGTGACTATTGATTTGTGTTCTTAACTGGTCATGCAGTTGTTTGAATACATTGAAGTAATTTATAATGTTAGACGGTCGTAGTATTTTAAGTATTCCGGTTTGATCTATATACCTCAATGTCATTTCCGTTGGGATATAACCAGGGGCATATTATCCCAGATGTACATTACTTACTGGATATGAACCTGTATGTTTTATTCCTCCCAATGTGAATGTGTTAAATGCTGTAAAACAACAATGAATCATTTTAGTAAAATATTGTAAAGCTTTATCCTTGAATGTTGTTCACTCTGGGATTATTAACATAATAAATTATACCTTCAAGTAACAATGGAATTTTAACTTCCAAACAACATAAAATTGAATTTTAACAACACCCACCAACAAAAATCCTACTAAAATCTACACAATCTTAGTAAATAGCAGCCTGATAAATCCCTCACTACAAATTTCAATTGTAAAATTTGTACAAAATACTAGACTTCTACTAAAATCAAAATTGCTATTAAAACCTCTACAATTTCAAATATTATTGTGTGTTAACATGAATGAAACACGATATAAACCCCACAAAGAAGCCTTTGAATTCAAGATTTACACAAGAATGAAACATAATATATAACCCACAACAGTGTATTATCAAATTAAATCAAGTTAACAAACAAGACAATACATGCAATCTGATGAAGCAGATGGAGACGAAGATGTTGAAGTTGACATTGTCGTACGATTTTCGTTCTTCAGATTGAAAGGATTTTGTGGGATTCCGAAATTGTTTAAAGAATTTCGATGATATGTGGAAGGGTTTTCATATTTGGGATGATTATGGATGCATCTTTATGGGATTTTCAGGGGTTTCAGATTTTTGATGATTTGTGGAACAACTTTTTCGGATTTTAAATAACAAACCAGCATTTTTTGTGGGATTTGGAAGAAGCTTTGGAATTATTATAGGGATTTTAGCAATAATTAGCAGTTAATGGGTATGAGATTTTTGTGTGTGGGTTGTTTTTACTAAATTGACCCTGTATGAGCATATGCTCATAACTCCCTAGTTAGCATCTAAATATTACTCCACTCATGTTGGGTATTGTGTATACTTTTGGTCACTCGCGCATTTTTCTGGTATATATAACTCGTGATTATTTTAACATTTCAGTAAAGGTATTTTTGTCATTTCACCCTGGATTTGTCATTAACATCAACTAACACTCATCATGAGTGATCGAAAGTATACAAATCCAGAGTGAAATGACAAAAATACCATTACTAAAATGTTAAAAAAATTTGAAAAATCACGAGTTGTACCAAAAAAATGCGTGAGTGACCAAAAGTATACACTATACCCAACATGAGTGATCGAAAGTATACAAAGTCATACTAAGGTGATCGACTAGTGTTTTTTAACAAACTTGAGTGATCGATGAAGCCATTTACTCTATATATAAACTTAAAACCCATTTACACCCCCATTTGAACCCACTTTTCACACCATAATCTTATTTAGAATTTTATTCACTTTCTCTCCCTTCCACATCACTCTATCCTATATATTACTATATTTTTACTGATCTCATTATTTATACATATGTTATTATTAAAATTATAATCTTTATAATAATTAATTTTTATAATATAATAAATAAAATTTAATTTGTTTGTAATTCATGAATTAATTACAATAAAAATTAATAATTAAATAAACTAAAAAATTAACATTTTACTAAAACAACACAAGTCTGTAAAAAGTACTAAGTTGGATATTGAAAAGAATAGATCAAATGCTAAGCGAGATAATGCTAAGTGATAACAAAGGAAACGTCAATAACGAAAAAAGTAAAAAGCAACAAAAGTGATGAAATACATACTTTAATAAATTAAAGTTGATTGCTACTGTTGATGCTATAAATTAAAGTATGAACTTTTAATTGGTTGCATTAAATCCTAGCATATCTAATATTACTTCCGTTATTATTTATTTGTCTTTTTAGCAATTTGCACATATTAAAGACACTCAAAAAGTACATTGAAAATGTAAAATGACAATTAATTGAAACTATATAATTGGTTGGTTGATAACTTCATAAGAAAAAGTAATTAAAAAGTACATTGAAAATATAAATTTACAATTAATTATGGTAGAAAAACAAAGATTTAGAAACAAAAAACAAAAGCTAGAAGACGAATAAAAAAGAACGGAGGAAGTAGTAATAAATTTATGAAATGTATTAAAGTCACTTGTAATTCTAACTATAAGGACGAAATTATAACCTTATAATATGAAACTGAATTCATTAGTCATATACTAATACTTATTGAGCATGTCTTTTGCAATTTGCATGTAATACTAATTGGCAAGGTTATTTGACATGTATAATGTATTGCTAATAAATTCAGTTATTTTGTTTACTTCTTAGATTGCTTTACAAAAATATCAATGCATATTCTCAAACATACTCCTATTCACTTGTCATAAGTTGCACATATGAATCTGCTTAAAGAACATATTTATTTTTCCTGAGACAATTTCAATCTTTAATATCTATCATCCTAAACAAGGAAAATTAGGATGTGGCCTTAATTGAGGCCAATTTCTTTGGAGAGAAAAGCACTAGATCGAATCCGAGTGAGGTACTCCTGCTTAGAGCAATTATGGAGCGAAGTCGGCCCGAGTTTCGTTAGACCGAGACAGTCCTGGAACCAAACCAGGCCGCTTCAAAGCTCGGCTCTCTAAAAATTCGGGTCCATACTTAGCCAGTTAGACATGGACACAGAGCGTGATACTAAAGGTTAGGGGGATGGTAGTAAACCAACAGCAAGCACATGAACTCGCTATACCAACAGTTCTCTGCCCGCAACCCCAGCTCCTACTTCGAATGATAGAACGATCAGAAAGGGACATACGTACGGCTTTGACTAAACGACTAAGGCTAAGGGAATAACATTACCGGCAGCAGACCTAATCTACCATCAGAGTATAATCCCAGACAGAGTTAGTTCAAATAAGGAATGGCTCAAAATAGGAAAAATTGAATGCATACTTGACTCAAGAACGAACTGAAACTAGCTACTCCAGTCGACTTGAAATGCAATAGAAAACACTGGGAATTGGCTCGAGTTGACTTTATGTAATATAAGTAGATAATAGTATTGAATCTTAAAAAATGAACTGAACAACCATTCCGGTACCGTACACGGTTAGATTCCAAGTCCACATTTTCACCAAGAAACGGAACCCAAACAATTTCGGGGGGGTCATCAAGACGTGTTCAAGGGCCGAGTCTTCGGTAACCCGGCTTGTGAGCAGCTCTACTCCTGCTTGCTGCAATTTTGAGAGAAGGTGGTTTCAGTTTGATGGATGCTGAGCTCTGCTTAGTTTTTGACTTGTTGATATTGCAACGTGAATTTTATTGCAAAATGCTGATATGTTGTGACAGATAGTAGCCACTGCTAGCAAGATTTTATATATACATTGCGAGAACAGATACAGATTCACAAACTAACATATGTAACAACTAACAAGAATACATAAACAACACTAATTGCAAGTTTGTCAAGAAACATCAAGAGACACGAGTTCAAAAGAGTCCCAAGTACTCAGTTCTCGATATCTCTAACTCACTCGAGGCATCGAGTCGTATGTAATTAGAATTGATGGACTCACCTCACAAACACCACGCATCTCTTTCCCCATATATAACATTTTCAAGGGCATACCTTGAAATTTTTAGTCAAATTTATTTTCCCTTTGACGATTCAGTTTATGGGGAATGATACGGACTTTAAGTTCTGTATTTTGGTCATCACGTTGTATCTCTTCAATTTTCCTTGCTGAATCATCAACTGAAAGTTTACAGCCTCTCACCATGAAGCGGGATAGATTTGTTACATATCCAAAAACCAGAGGGATTTCGTCAAGGTACTTGCAGTTCTCGATCCGTAGTTGCTCAAGACTAGGGAAATAATCTTCTGAAGCAACTTTCCAGTGCGAAAATCCCAAACTTCTCATCTTCAAGACCTTCAATTTTGGAAAGTCCGCCTCGTTCACAATCCAAGTCCCGTTCAATATCCAAGTCCCCGTATCCTGTACAAGTTGAGAACGGTATAACTTTAATATCTCCAAGCATGGAAGCGCTCTACCAATGTTAGATATGTCCTTCGAGTGGAATTTGAAATCTTACAGAGTCACCTTTCTAAGACTTGTAGGAAAATGTGGCTTACATGAGTTGCATCTCTTTGTTTTCCACATACTCCACTCACCTATCACCTTTAGTGACAGAAGTTGGCCATTGTCTTGCAACACTGGAAATCCGTGATTTAAAGAATTATCCCTCGAGTGTTTCAGAACACAGCTCAGTTTTTGTAACCTTGGTAATTTGCTAAGCCATTTTGAATCAGCAGAAGTAAGGCACGGCTTGGATAAATATTTCAGATTCTCCAACAGGACAGAAGATTTTTCGAGTCTTTTGCTGTTAATCTGAAATACCGCATAGCTGCGTATAGAAACATGCCTCAGTTTCACCAAATCCCATATGGAATCAGGTACTTCTACCTCCAGTTCAGTTACAGAACTCAAAATGAGGATTTCAAGATTCCGAAGTTTGGACATATTGGATAACAACACTGAACTACCCGAAAACATCATTTTCCAAATGGCCAAGTACCTCAAATGAATTAATCTTGACATGTCTGAATAACAAAATTCAGAAAGTGCACCTATTTCCAATACTTTAAGAAGTGGCATGTCAAAAGAGTCAATTCTCTTATTAATGGATCGTAACTTACCAAAGTAGATAATGGACCGAACACTGTGAAAGGAGAAATGGAGGTCATGAAAGTCTAGCATGTGACCCGACCCTTTAGTATTGATGCTAAGCCGCCGAGGATATCTTAGTGGTTGAGAGTTATATCTCTTGTTTACCACTGATAAAAAATGCTCTTCATGAGCTTTATCTACACAGAAATCATGCAGAAGATCATGGAGGTGGCAAGTCTTAACTCCTCCTTCAGGCCTTTCGGAGGCACATGTAATTAAGCTTTTAGAGATGAGATCCTCCATATATTTTACTGCTACTTCCTCCATATTCTTTGACTCGGTATCTTGTACAAATCCTTCAGCTATCCATAGCCTCGTCAAATGAGTGAACGAAATCTCATGATCTTCTGGAAATACACCGAGGTACAAGAAACATGATTTCAAATGATCAGGCAAATGATTGTAACTAAGCTCTAATATGGCCCTGCACTTGCCTTGAGGGTCAGTCAAAACAGATGCAGTCACACTTTCTGCAATTTCATTCCACTTCTCTTCGCTTCTCCCTACATATGATAAAAGTCTAGCTACTACAACAATTGAGAGAGGCAATCCTTTGCATTGCACTGCCATTCCTTTTGCAATGTTCAAGAGATCCGCAGGTAAGCCTTCTCCTTGAGGCAACTTCTTCTGAAATAACTCCCAACTTTCCTCCTGTGTGAGTCCGCCTAGTTCATGCACCTTGCTATTATTAGTTCGCGATGCAACACTCCTATCCCTAGTGGTGATCAATATACGACTACCTTGCCTATCATTTGGAAGATACCATTTCAAATAATTCCATGCACTTGTATCCCATACATCATCGAGAATAACAAGATATCTTTTCTGCCTTAAACTTTTATGGAGGCGATCGGCTAACTCTTGGTCATCACCGTTGTTGTCAATATGCATTTGACCGAGAATTTTGTGCAGCAAGTCTCCCATTTGATAATGTTGTGAAACTGTACACCATACTTTGATGTCAAAGTGCTGATCCACTGAAGGAGTATTGTATATAGACGAGGCCAAAGTTGTCTTCCCTATACCAGGCATGCCAACAACTGAGATAGAGTCTAATACATCATCTCCACTTAAAAGATACTCCTTGATAACATTGACATGTTTTTGGATGCCCACAAGTACATCATTGTCATTAAAGTGTACTGAGGCCACAGTAATAACCTGGGGGCTGGAGGCTCCTGAAACATCTGGAGCTGGGAGCTCTTGACCAGAAAGACCACGCATACTCTCTACCATATGCTTCATTTGTTTTATGATATTTGACAGAGCAACAAAAGAGCTGGATTTATATATTGAAGGAGTTGTTACCAGATAAAGGTCAATCTGATATTCTGCTCGATATGCCAAGTAGATAATGCATGTCGATAGACCTTCATGAAGTTTGTCTTGAATGATAACCTTGAGCAATGATATCAGCATACTGATTTCATTCTCAAGTAGTGATATTTGAGGGGACTTCAGTAGCTCCTCCAGATATCTCAAGAAAGACTTCAGGAAACTCGTATTGCCAATCCTCGGATAGTGACTCAACTTGATCTCTTGTGATTCAGACATGACGCGCTTGATCCGATCCAAAATATCAAGGAGGACACCATCTAATTCGCTGTTTGTTTCTTCTTCAATATGACCATTATAAGATTACCACAGGATGGGAACTGCCTGAACCAAAATGGCTTTAAAGGATTCTTGAAAATAATGAAAATGCTTTACCCTCTCATATTTTTCTAGACCTGCTATGTAAGTTCTGATACGATCTAACTCACAATATAGCTGAGAATGTACAGCATTATGAAACCTTTCATTGCTTCTCAATAGCCTTATTATATTATGAAGGATATAAGGTTCTCTGTTTAGGACATTACCTCGTCTTGAAATGTCTGTTGTCAAGGTCATGAGGTACATGTCCCTTATGTCGGTCTTATCAATTAGTGTAGTGAACATATTCTTCACCATAAGTACCATCTCTTCATCCGTTTTCCCAACGAAGGTCAAATAAATGAGACATTCTGTTTTGTCTATTGGATCTATAAGAGTGACGAATAGATCTTTAGATTCCTCCAATCCAAGAGAATATTGAACATCTATTACATATGTTAACAAAGGTTTCAAAGACATCAGCATCTTCCTGATGTCCTGGAGTTCTTTCACAAGAGAAATCCGATTAGCCTTCCAGTCAGAGTTTATCAGTTCCCTTATATTCTCAAGAAGAACATCAGTGGTTTTTATGAAATAATATATTGAGATATTTGTTCTCTTTGGGTATAGAGCATCACACACAACTGTTCCTGGCTTGACAACAACATAACTCATCTGTCTTCTCAAATCAGCATATAAGAGGTCCAACTTCATGGTAACATTTTTGCGTTTCCGTATGCAAGTGAGTGATGAATGAAGTTGCTGCTTCACATTGGCAACCAAATGCTCTATCCGATGTTTGAGATCTTCATTTTCTGAGTAACTGAGAAATATTTGAAGGAATTGAAGCCCCGTTTTGAGACTCCTGAAATGATTCTTCAATGAATCTTCATTTTCTGTACCTAAACAGTATATTATTTCGTGCCACTTCAGAAGGCACATTGCCTGAGATATAGGAGATTCATCGCATACACTAGGCCATATATGGTTCTCAAAATGATAATCCACTTGATCTATCTCTGTGTGACCAAAGCAATGTCCCCATAACCGACCGAAGGCACTCCATACACCCAAGCAAGAAAACGAAAAGGAATCAAGCATCTCTGCAATACTGCATAACTAAAACATAAAAAGGAGAAATCACATTAAGTAAGTTATCATTTCTTGGTAATTTGAGACAAACTAATACTTTTACTACACCCTTTTTCGAACGAATTTACAAATTAAAAAAAATAGGAAAATTATATTTTAAACAGTGGGGGCCAAAAAATAAACAACTGTGTGTCCTCCCTGTTGTTGCATTGTACGTCAGAGTGAGCGCTTGAAACCTACAAAGAAAAGTAGAAAATAGTCCAACAAACATTTGAACTAAATAATGCTTAAATCGAATCTTTAGATAACACCACACTATAAAGTGATGGTCATTTCTCACATCCAATATTTGAGAAATCAACTATTCAATCCAGTGAAAATTTCATTAAGTATCCAAATTTTGTTTCCATTCCCTTACAAAAGTAAATTAATGGGAGACATCTTTTGATGCAAAACAAAAACACTAAATCTCTAGAAGTGCAAATACCAAATGTATAAATATATGAAGTTGGACATCTAAAAGCTGATACTTAAAAGCAACCCAAGAAGCTACATAGTAATGGCTCAATAGCCTCGTTGTATCTCACCAAACTTCCAAATAGTACGTGGTAATTCAATTCTCATTTGTGACAATTTAACTTATATTTTCGTTCTACCTGTCTATTACTTAGTATATTATGTGTTTATTATTTATAATACTATTATATTTATTCTATCATCTCTAATTTACAAGAAAAAACTACAACAATTTATTATATACTCTCAAACATGAAATAAATGAAGATCGAAATATTGATAGAACATCGACTTACCTCGGCTGTAACAGGCATCGATAGATCAAGAAAACATTTGATGGGTGCCCAAAAAATAAATTAACCTTGAAAGTTGAAATCAAGTCAATGAAGATGGAATAATGCTATGTAAGCATTGAACACGGTCGTCTCTATATTAGTAGTATATTTGAAATAAATAGTTGTCAAAAGAACTCTTCCTCAAATAGTCACTCAACAACTCATCGCGAGGGATCACAAGGTCATAAATTCGAAAATCACCTCATTCCTAATTTACAAAAAAAAAAAAAAAAAACCTCATTGTATACTTTCAACCTCATCTGTTATACGCACACTCAAATAGTGACTTTGGGGTGTGAAATTATGTTTATGCCCCCTATGTGTAAGTGTAGAAATTGAGGGATTTTATATAAGGACCATGGTAAGTTCATATATAAAAAACACTGTTTTGCTGTGTGCATAGTGTAGCCTAAAAAAATTGATGTTCACAAGTACAAATTTATTCATCATATTTATAATATATAATTTTTTTTTTGTAAATTACCGATGGAGGTGAGTTTCGAACCCAGGACCTTTTTGGTCACTAGCAAGAGCCCTATGTTTATACAAAATTATAATGTATACTTATAAGTTTAGTTGATTTTTATACAAAATTATGATGATTAAATACTTTTTCTATTATTAAAATACTTGTGCATAAATATACGATCTCTATATAATTATATGTAATTCATCTTAATCAAAATTAAATTTAATGTTTAAAATAGTACTACCTATGTTTCAATGTATTCATCCTTTTGAAGTCATATTAGTAAACTATTCCCTTACTAATGTATTTTTTGCTCAAACCGTCAAATAAATTGAAATAGATGGAGTATCGTTTATGTAAAATCACTTTTTAAAAGAAAAATAACCAATTATCCTCCATGATTATAAGAGAACATGGCTTCAATAGTAACATCTAATCCCCTATAATATGTAGTAGGTAATATGTAGTAGGTAATTATACTTTTATTAAGTTTAGAATTTAGATACTTCATATCATGTAGGGTTGTAAACGAGCCGAACCTTATCGAATATCGGTGGGTTCATGCTCAGCTCGGGGATAGTCGAACCTTACACTCGATTCGGCTCAAAATCCCCGAGCCCTAATATATATTATTCGACTCGAGTTTGAGGCGGGAATTGGATTTGATGTGATGCTCGAATTAGGTTTGTTTTTGCGAATAGCTTAGTTCGAAATAAGCAAAAATATGAAGTGTTATAAAATTCAAATCAAAAGCCAATAGTTGTCATAAAATTATGGACTCATGGAGTCATGGGTTGGCGTCTTTGCAACCTAAAATCCTAAATATTAAAACTTAAAACAATAGTCTAGAGTAGAGTCTCAATTGGGTTGGGCTGAACATACCAGTCTAAATATTATTCGATCTTTGATTGTTCACAAACTATATTTACTGAATTACTTGGTAATTGGTATAATTGTATTGATTTTTTTAGAATGTTCCCCTAAGATGTTAAGATAGAAATATATTTGATAGATAATTTGCATTTCAAATTTTATATGGAAGAAAAACCGTAAAAATATTATATTCAAATTATAAATCAATACATTTATTTGTTTCATGTCCGATCATGAGCCAATAAACAATTTCTGTAATTGAAATATTATATACACAATTTCTACATTTCTTGAATCTAAATAGAAAGATGAAAATATTTTAAACAAAAAAGTTATCTTCACTAAACATTAGTATGAATAATAACTCTTTCCAGTTTGATAAAAAAATTAGAATTTGGGAATCTAATCTTAACTTTGGTTATGTGCCCATAAGATATTTGTGAATTTTTCTTAAATACCTTTTTAAGTATTTAATAAAACTAAAATTAGGTTTAGAATAAGATTTAATAGAAGACAATAATAAAGAAAATACAAATATGAAAAAGAAAAATTGAAAGCCCCAAAAGAAAATTTCAGTTTATCTAAACCTTGTTTAATTAAAGTTAGGCAAGTGGAAAAGATAAGTTAGGTTGAAAAAGAAAGTTTGATCCGTACCCACTTTCCGTACAATCCAATGAGTCAGTGTATTTGATTTGATTTGATTATTTAGGTAGTCATTTGTTTCATCTTTCCATCTATTAGTAGGTGTTTCCAGTTGTACATCTTTACAACAATGCTTATCAATCAAACTCCACCATGCAACTTGTACCTACACAATTAGGGTGCCCCATATGCTTCCATCACCATGCTAATATCACAAAATTCTATTTTCAATAATGTGTGTTCGGAATTTATTCACTATGCATTTAACGAATAATTATTGTGATTCGTTCGTGACCAAAGAAAACTCTTACATTCATGTGGGACACAATTGCTTAACTAACCCATGGTATTGTATAATTGTGCTATAATATATATTAATTGAAATTGAAAGAAATAATTTTTTTCTTACAATAAATGAAATTTGACTAATAAAATATAATTAATTTATTATAGTAATCTACTTAAGATAATCTATTAATAATTACTAGATATGCTAGGATTTAATGCAACCAAACAAAAGTTCAAATTAATTAGGTGTAACTTTCACCTACTTTATTTTGTAATACATAAATAATTAATGTATCATATTATATTGTTATTAAATTAACTTAAACTTTGCATGTTTTGACTTTTAATAACTAAAAATATTTTGAAAGAGAAACTTATCTTCACTTTCTATTTCATTATTGTAGTTCTTTTGTATTCTTAAATGTTATTCAATCTCACATAATTAAATACTAATTTTTAATAACAAAACAAAAACTTTTTATATAACTATTTTCTTTAAAATGTATGCATAATTTTTTAAAGTAATATATAATTCTTCCATTCATTTTTTTAAGGACTATATTTGAATTCATTTCAAATACATAAATTTCATTAAGTTTGGTAAAATATAACATTAATAAAAGGATTAATATTTTAGAAAAATAATCCTTAAATTAAGGGACGAACTAGTGAATAAATAAGTTTGAGTTGTGCCCCTCACCAGAACAGATAGGTTGGGAAATCTTGTCTTAATGTCTTCTGATAAACTTCATTTTCCATTTTATTATTATTTGGTTCTGAATCATATCATATTTAATATCTTCTCCAATCCTAAAAGAGCTGCCAGCTCCATGTGTTAAAAATATATGGGCATTTCATACAAAAAAAAACTAATCCATTATAGTCATTGCTGTTAAAGAGTTCTATAGTCTCAGTCTCACTCATCATAAAATTTGAGTAAATATTGTATATGTGAAACTGTCAACAAGAAAACTAAACTAGGAGGGACAAAAAATCTAGTGTTTTAGTGAGAATGAATGGTATCTTACAAGCTGATCCAGATGACTCTGAAGTATTTGTTGAAGTAGATCCAACTGGAAGATATGGAAGGGTAATTAATTACCCTTTTTTATTGGCATTTTTCTCTAAAGATTGGATTTTTATTTATGTTTTGTTGAATATATTTCTTTGTTTGATGCAGTACAATCAAGTTCTTGGCAAAGGGTCTTCAAAGACAGTGTAAGATTTTACTTTTTCATCTACTTTTTGGTTAATTTCTCATTTTTGGTATAAAGTTTTAATTGGTTTGTGTAGCTGTAATTTTGGTAAAGATTGGATCTTTAGTGTGTTTTTTGTTATTATTTCACTTTTTACTAATTTGGGTAGGGTTGGTTTTTTTTCTTAGTTTGACTTGATTTATGTGTTTGTTGGTTTATTGGATTGGTGTAGATATAGAGCATTTGATGAGTATGAAGGGATTGAGGTTGCCTGGAATCAAGTGAAACTTTATCATTTCTTGCAAAGTCCTGAAGATCTTGAGAGGTTGTATTGTGAAATTCACTTGTTGAAGACTCTTAAGCACCATAATATTATGAAGTTCTACACATCTTGGGTCGATATTGCAAATAGGAACATCAATTTCGTCACCGAGATGTTCACTTCTGGCACATTAAGGCAGTAAGTCTTTAACAAGAATTCTCGATATATATTTGTAATTTCCTTACTTTTAGCATCTAAACAGCAGGCCTGATTTGAGACTTCATATTCATATAACCGATCTCACTCAGTAGTATAAAGCTTGGTTTAGTTCGTTTCGTTTCACTTTTAGGATCTCTCCAATAATTTTATATTTTTTGGGGTGTTGTTGATTTTAGGTATAGGTTAAAGCATAAGAAAGTAAATATCAGAGCATTGAAGCATTGGTGTAGGCAGATCTTGAATGGCCTTCTCTATCTTCATAGCCTTGACCCTCCTGTGATTCACAGAGATCTCAAATGTGATAACATTTTTATCAATGGCAATCAAGGACAAGTTAAAATTGGAGATCTAGGTCTCGCTGCAATCCTCCGAAAATCACATGTTGCTCATTGTGTTGGTATGGTTCCTACTGCCCCTAGGCTCCGTTTTTTACTATGTGGAATCATAATCAATATGAATCATTGAAGTTTTAGAATCATTTCCACCTTTATGCCTACTTCTAGTAAAAAGCTCATGATGTCTGTATAATTCTCTTGCTCCATTTTTTGCTTAATACTATCCTTTCAAGCTCATGATTGTTGCTAGTTCGATATGTGAAACGTATATAACAACGAACACTATTAAATATTAGAGTCGGTTGTGTTAGTTCTTGTGTAGTTGACTGCAACTTCACTTGACTTGTAGTCAACTTCTGGTTTTGCAATACATAAAGCTAAGTGTAAGCTATCATTACTACAAGCTGAATTGGGAATGTTTTTCTACTAGGAACACCTGAATTCATGGCGCCAGAAGTGTATTTAGAAGAATACAATGAATTAGTTGATATCTACTCCTTCGGTATGTGTATCTTGGAGATGGTAACATTTGAATATCCATACAGTGAATGTACTCATCCTGCTCAGATTTACAAGAAAGTTACATCTGTAAGTCCTTTTTTTTCCGTTCTCCTCTTCCTCTAGTTATAAAGATTTTCTCAACTCCTCCCCCACCACCCTCCTAAACATCCACTTCCTCGGCTTCTCTGCGATAAAGTTCTGAGAGTCATTGGCTTTTGTCCAGGGTAAAAAACCAGATGCCTTGCACAAAGTGAAGGACCCTGAGGTACGGGAGTTTATTGAGAAATGTTTAGCCACTGTGACTCTGAGGCTCTCCGCAAAGGAGTTGTTGGATGACCCTTTTCTCCGCATTGATGATGGAGAACCCGATTTGAGACTGAGCGAGCACCAACGTGAACTAGATTACTTAAATCCTCTTCTGAAACAGACCTTTGCTGAGCTAGATTATGAAAGACTATCATATACTAACGGCTCTTATAATGGATACTCTAATAATTGTGCTTCCGAGGACCAAAACGGCTTTGCCTGTCATTTGAATGATTTCGAACAGAATGAGATTGGGATTTTTGAGATTAATGACGATGAACATCCAGCAGATCTTGACATAACAATTAAGGGAAAGAGAAGAGATGATGGTGGCATCTTTCTGAGGCTCAGAATTTCAGACAAAGAAGGTTAGCAGCATCCATATCCATACTAACCAGTTTTACTTCATATTAACTTAATTGGAATTCTCTTTCAACTGTTTCAGGTCATGTTAGGAACATCTACTTCCCATTCGACATTGAATTGGACACAGCATTGAGTGTTGCAACGGAAATGGTTGCTGAGTTGGATATAACTGATCAAGATGTGACTAACATAGCAGATATGATTGATGGGGAGATTGTTGCTCTGGTGCCTGAATGGCAACCGGGGCCAGGGATAGAAGAAACTCCCCGTTTTTCAAATCTTAGTTTTTGTAATAACTGTGCTTCTAGTAATGCATCTGCTGGATCTTTCTTGAACTTTTTGCCAAACAACGGTGGAGGTAATTCACCATTCAGTCCATGCTTGGGTGACGGATGTGCTTCCCATGGCCGGTTCGAGGAAATCACTTACCAGGTCGAAACATTTCAAAATGAGGCTTCTGATTGTGCAAATAATCCACCTTCTTCAAGCCTCAGCAATGGTGTCCGTCATCCAGGCCCACATGAAAGTTCCAGTTCTGTTGATTCTGGTGAAAGCGATTTTCTTGAGGATAGTGAGAAAGTGGATCAAGAAGTTTCAACCAAAGAGGAAGAAGGGGAGAAGGGAAGCTTGTCAGTCAGAAGAACTCACATCAGATCCTCATCCAGTTCCCGATCTTTGGCTCACGCCAGATCTTTATCTAGTTCGCTATCATTGGCTACTGCATCTACATTCCCTGAAAACTCCGCGAACCATGAGCACATCCAACAGGAATTGAGATGGCTCAAAGCAATGTACCAGAGAAAGATGAGCGAACTTAGAGATCAAGAGCTTGGCTTTGAACCAAGATCTTCTAAACCTCCTCTTGGCGCTGATGGCAAGAAGCAGAAGATAAGGAAAGGAATATCATCACTTCGAGCTCTCCTCAAGTCATCTGTGCGTCGCCAGAAGGACAGTTCAGGTTATAAAAAAGACGAGAAGAGCAGCCCCAATTCGGCATCCCAAAGGGCCCGAAAACGTGAGGCGAATGAATCAGTAAAGCTCAAAGATTTCCTTAGAGAACAAAGCTTCAACAATGATAAACTTATCAATAGCCCTCTTCACCGAACAACATCCTTACCAATTGATGCTGTTGACTTATCACATGGCTAAGTTCTCATATAGTTCTTGTAATGAATTTTTGATATGTTGTAATCTTATAGAGACGGCAAAGTTATCATACATTATAGGGATACATCCCCTCCATTGTAAGTAGTCATTTTATATTTACAAATTTCGTTTCAAAATCCTATCTCATTAGGTTGCACACCAATGATTCTTGTGATATGGTTTGGAACAAATGATCAGAACTTAATTATTGAAGTGGAGGATTGGATGGAATAATATCCAATCATTATCTCCATTAATAATTTCCATTAACGGAGCTTATCCATGTTGTTATGCACTCTTCGAATAGGATTCTATTTTCTTGTCTTTCGTAGTTTGGTGGATCTCGGAGATCCTTTTATCGTATCCATCCCATATGATAAACAAAATGCACATTACTCTAGGAATAAGGTACATGTACGTGT
>CM016564.1:5830949-5925540 GCA_003412495.2 Echium plantagineum | reverse complement strand
TAGGATGACAGTTTCATTCTCATTTTTTACATAATGCTGTATGAATTGAAATTATTTATGCAATGGAATCTTTTGAGCAAGTTATGGAATAAAATTATCAAAAAATGATGGAGAAAAAATTACTGCCAGTTTATATATGTAAGGTCAAACATACATGCATTGAGTAGTTAAGTCAACCATGAACAAATGAACAATAATATACTCCTATGATATAATTCACATATAAAGACAATGAGGGAACATAAGACATGCCTCACACAACTGAACAAGTAGTAGAAGAATTTAGATCAAAGAGTGTCCACCAAACAAGGAAAAAGGGTGAAATGGCAGATCTCTAAGACGACTTCTTCTTGACGTGATGGAAGACTGGAACGCCACTTGAGAAACTTGGCTGCCTGATATCCATGGAAATGATACTTTATTCCTTTCCGTCAGCAGCACGAAGAGAACCAAGCTGAACCGGAGCTTGAGTTCCCACGACTTTCGAAGAGCCATAAACTGATATATCAGCCCCTTGAGATATCTCTTTCTCTATTTGTTCTTTTATCCAAAAGTACGTGATCCTCAAACCGTCCTGGGATTATTGTGTGAAAACTCATCAGGTACCAAATAAGTACAATCTGATGCAACAAACGAATCTACTGTTGTATGCAACATTCATTGTGAATGTTATATAATGAGAGCTCAAAGGAAATATCAAATTTGTCTCTACTTAGTGGGAAAAAGCTTAATTTGGTCTAGCTTAATTGAAATGAGTGGAGTATATACCTTAAGTTTCATTGTAGGTGCCCAGCCGAGTTTTTCTTTGATGAGTGTGTTGTCTGAGTTACGACCTCGGACACCCTCTGGTCCAGGAATGTGATGGATAGGCAAATTCTTGCCTTCAAAGCTAAGAACCATCTCAGCCATCTCGTTCATGCTAACCATTTCATCACTTCCAATGTTAACCGGCTCACGGAAATCAGACTTTGTCAACCTAGATATGAAAATTGAAAAGACAAATTAAAACATAAAAAGAACAACTGTTTAGGACTTCGGTATACAGTTGGCATACTAATTTCTTGAGTAAGGCCATAAATGTATGGCTGCAGTTTCATCCCAAAAAGCAAGTAACTAGTACTATATTGAAATCGTTCAAGATGTCCACAAATTATGTTTTTTCGAGGATTAAAGGGCAGGGGAGACTGGGGAGTTTATACATTTTTAATACAAACCCATTGTTATGGTGTTAAGTGTTAACTGTTAGATATTATGCAAATAATAGTATGAACGTTGGAAGAAATCAATTTACCTGAGAACACCTTCAACACACTCATCAATGAAAGTGAAAGAACGGGTTTGTATTCCATCACCCCACATCTCAAATTTATCAGTCGAGGTAAGCGTTTTTCTGCAGAAAGCAGCTGGGGCTTTCTCTCTCCCACCTGCCAGAATGTAAAGTGTAAATGTCATAAATTTATAAATATCACACAGATTATAGAATAAATGGACAACGTATTAAACAGGTCATAAAATGTTCTGAAAGTGGCAAATTATCATTGAGAGTATTTTGGTCTATTAGCCAACATATTATAAGCCCCATGTCAAGTTCTTGCCTTTCCATGTCCCAAATGGACCATAAATGTTATGGAACCTCCCAATACGGCATTCGATTCCAAAATCTTTGTTGTAGTGCTTGCACAATTCTTCTGTTGCAAGTTTCTCCAGACCATATGCATCTTGAGGCTGTAAAACAAACAAAAACATCACAGTCATTAAGCATTTGCATATGTCACAGGCTTGTTATCGAAGATTTGAAACTATGAATCTCTTTACACACCTCAGCAGGCCATGCATCAGACTCCTTCAAGCTCACATTAGTTTCCAGTTGCTTAAATTCTGGGTAGATGCAAGCACTAGAAGCATAAAAGAACCTGAAGGCGCCAGCAATAAGATACATAAGTGTATGAACAACTACCTTAAGACCTACATAAAGGCACATACCAAGAATAGATGCAAACGACATATGTTGTGACATAATTATATGAAGTTCTCAATTTCTAGTCTCTTCGTATACAAACAGCCTTTAACAGTTGAGTCGAGATGCAATGAGAAAAGCACATTGACCTCTGTACTCCGTTGATTCTAGAAGCCTCAATCATGTTGAAGCTGATCATTGTGTTGTTGTACATAATCACTGAGTGGTTTGATTGGATGAAGCCCATACCACCCATATCAGCAGCCAGATTGAAGACATGGCCAACATCTTTCGTGACCTTCAAGCAGTTATCCATGACCCTAAGATCAACAAGATGAAATTCATCACAAAACATTTCTTCTGTCATGTGTTCATTTTTCTTCCAGTCAGAAGCAATGATGTAGTGGCCCTCGCTCTTTAAGCGACGAGCAATGTGGGAAGCAATAAATCCGCCAGCCCCAGTGATCGAAATCCGGAGTTTCTCTGAAGGCCAGTAAGGCTCCCTCTCAAGGTTTTCATAGGTGTAAGCTCCATAATCAGTGCTTCCCATTCTTCAAAAGACATAAAAACTATCAATAATCGCTACAGCTTAATTGAGCAAGAAAAATCTCATAATTACTCCAGTACCAACTCCCAATCAGCTACAAATTACCATAGTAAGAACATCATGCAACAAAAACATACTCCATATTTCTAAATTTGATTATTTGATCTCAAATACATACCTAATACAACTTAGCGAAGTACCCATTTTTATGATAAGAAATCATTGCAACCAAGTTTAGGCAATCCATGCAATAATCTAGTGATGCTACTTAAATCGAATCAGTATATAGATTAGACTTATAATCCAAACTCAATCGTAAGAGTTAACCAACCCCTTTTATAAGAATCTCAAAGATACACCATAATTAAGCAAAACATGATTATCCATAACAAAACAAAACAAAACAAAAATCAATCTTTACCAAACAAATATCAAACTTGTATCATTAATACAGTAATAAGAAATCTGGAGGACCCCATATTACATATAATATGAATCAAGCAACTGTAAGGTGTTGTGTCAGTCCGAGGTCCACCAGTGTCCACTTTACGAGTAGCCGATGCGGGTCCCTCATTACAAAAGTAACTATAAGGTGTCAAGATTCAAAATTGACTAGAACTCTCAAAAGGCACCAAGCTTTGCATCATTCATACACTAAAAAAACAATCATTATTAAACAAATATCAAACTTATATCAATTGCATTGTGAATACTGTAACAAGAAAGCTAACAAAACTTAGATTAAGAATTATATGAATACAAGGAATTTTAAGATGAAAAGATTATAATTCGACTAGAATCCACAAAAGGAACCAACTTTGGCACCATTAATACATTAAAAAAAATTACATGAACAAATTGAATTCAGAAATTTTCAAGATTCATAACAAAATCATTAAACATATATATAAACTGAATATGTCACCTTAGAAATATATTAAGGTGATTGAGAAAATTGGGTGTTGTTTGTAGAATTTGAAAGGTTGAGAAAAGATGAGAAGATATGTGATGTGGCAAAAATGGAAGCCTTTCGAGTATATATAGGACAAGTGAAACCGCACCCGACACATTTACCATCAACCTCATTTCTTACACTGGTTTTTTTTTTATCTTTTTTTGTAGCAATCATTAACGAGAATCAGATTACTACAGATTTACGTGTTGTTAACTTTTAACGATCTCATGTTTTAATGTTATTGGTCTTGCTGTAGGTTGTGGTGAGGGATACACGACGGTCCGTTTTCGTTAACTACATCAATTAACATCCTTAACTAATTTGGGTCTTCAAAAATAGTAGTAGTTGGCTTCTGATATTACATTTTTTTCCTCTCATAAGCATTAATTTAAGTTTTATTAACACATTAATCTCAATAATGCAATTTTTTTTATTGATTTTTTCTCCATATTATAAAATTAGTAAAAAAAAGTAATTTTATAAATATGAAGTAAATATGGGATTAATGTGTTAATTAGATTTATTTAAGGGTGACTAATAGTTAACTTGGGGTATATGAGAGAAAATATGTGTTTGGACAGAAATACTCTTCCAAAAACTAACATGGTGACCCGAATGAGTGATTTTTTAAACAATAGTCATCTAACTGACGTTTATGAAACATAAATGATCAAACTGACTGTTTTTTTCAAACGTGAGTGATGTCAGAAACCATTTGTCCTAAACCTTATGTTAAAGTGGTTAAAACACAATTCTAATCTTTTGAACATCACATCAACTAATTTATCTTTTTCGTGTATTTCAAAGTAGGAGTGCGTGAGGGCCTTTAGGATGACGGTTTGTGGATGATCAAGCTGTGGAGTAGATGAATTCGTGAATATACTCCCATAACACTTTAATGGTCAGGTCAAACATGTTACTAAGTAGGGATCTGCCGTTAGAAAAGATCATTAAAATTTGTCCGGTTACCCTACTCCTGCTACAACATTTGCACATATATATGTTATATCATACTATCAAGAGAGGATTAGATGTCAAGGGAATCTATCAGGTGATAGATCCTTTAAATTCAACGTCAACTATTCTTCAACCTATGATTGTTGGTGAAGAACATTGTGAAAACAAGACCAAATATGCTTTGGTCATTAACTCATTATGAACAAATTCAAAATCTGTGTAAACAAAATCAATCATCAATATCCACACAATGGAACCCGATACATAAATCCATGAATAAAATAATAGAAAAGTCTTGACTGTGTCGCTTGAGTCCAAATTGGTTTATCAAGTTTTGATATTATTGACTAGTTGGGGCATATATCCGGAAATGATGTTAATAATGATAATTTAGTTTGTTACAATTTGATTTTTAATATATGGGTCAAATTATTTGAGTGAATGGTTATATATTATTTATATGTTCAATTTTTTTTTTTATTATTATTATTATTATTTATATGTTCAATATTGATTATAAGTATATTACAAAGTTATTTTCACTCAATTATCCATTAAATTCCTCAAAATGTTGATATACGTATTCTCCTTATTCAGTTACCTAAGTCTAATTTTTACAAAAGTTCATAACAACAATCAATTAAATAAAGAACTTTTGCTTAGTCTAAATATACATATTATGTATCAATTATATTTCCTTTCATTCTTAAATTTCGAAGCTCGAAGTAAAAGGAAATAATCGTTTCAAAAAAATGTATTGAAAAATAAATACGTCGACAGCAGGGTTCGAACCTGCGCGGGCGAAGCCCAACAGATTTCAAGTCTGTCTCCTTAACCACTCGGACATATCGACTGTTGCGTTTTTGTACTATAGAAACTTCTATAAGAATCTCAGCTATAAGAATTACTACAAATACTAGTACTAATCTAATCATGATGCTTTATGAATCTATTAGTACTTTTTCACTAATCTAATCAATTAATATGTCTAAGAAGATGGAATTTATGCAAATTTAATCACAGAAGATATGATAGCATTCAGCTGTTGCAGCTCATCAGATAATTGTGAAAACATTTGCCAATGACGATGAAATGCTAGAATATAGTACTTTTCGCATTCCCTTCATTAAACAGGTTCATAAGTGGACCTTCTTCATCTCCTTCGCCCTTCCCCGGCACCTTCAAACCGAACCCAGAATCTTGAATCTTTGCCGGGGCAGGTTTCTTGATCGATATGAATGCGACCTTTTCTTTTGAAGCGGACATGCGTTTTGAAGGATCCAGAGCAAAATCTGAAGTCTTGCTCAATCCACCTCCTATCTGAAACATTTCGTCCCCACAAGCTTCAGGACTGTCGACTTGCTTTGTATCATTAAAATCGCTGATGGGACCTGACGAAGGAATCACTTGATCCTTTTCCTCTTTTGTTGAATGTTCTCCAGAAGGGTGGTTCGAGTCTACTGTAGATTCACCATCTATCAAGTTGCACACATCATAAATGCGGAATCTCATTAAATCGATCAGAACAATAATAGATGCACTAATTTCTAGTCAAAGAAGAGGAAGTGTCACGCATGTCCTGATTCTTAAAGAGCAGATAAATTATAAAATGTGTGAAAGTTAAGTATTTTTTACCTCCAAGTGATATCTCAATGCTTTCATACTGTATAATGGGTGCAGCAGCAGAAGAACCTATCAAAGAATTTTCTCCTTGGCTTTTAGTTTCTGCTTCATTCATCTTCTCAATCAACAAGAACTTATCGGTCTGCCAAACACATTCAAGGGTGGTGATTGCTTGCTCCTTCACTGGGAAATATTCTCTATAGACCTGAAGAAACAATAGGCCAGCAGAAGCTTATTTTAAACCATATGCTTATCAATAAAAAAGGAGTATCTAAACACTTCATTATGTATATATGACCATGATGGAAACAAACAGACCTCGAAACCTTGTTGATTCAACTTAACTGCTTGCTCTTTTTTAGTCATCGAAGACACAATATTGAAGGCAAGAACGATATCGAGCAGCATCTGCAAAAACAAGAAAAAAAAATATTTTCTAATCTGGAGTGACCTGAAGTAAAAATGTAAATTAGCTCAAAATGATGTACTTGGATCAAGTAGTAAATCCACCACAACTGAGAACTGCTAATGACTTTAGGATACATAATACTCCCTAGAGCCATTTCCACAAACAAGACTTATTTCAAATGCCAAATTTTACTTGCTTATTGCTATAGTAAACGACTAGATTAGCTATGTTCCTCTTAAAACCTACATGCAACTCAAATAAAACAACATGAAGATGAATTACCCAGATTTTTAGCATTCCACACAGCACAACTGGGAAGGTGTGTACCAGATGTAATATTAACCCATTCAGATTCTCAAATTGTGAGATAACCTGATCAGGGTACACATATACCACAAAAAATAACATATAATCCATGTTGGCCCAATATTTCAAAAGAGCATGTCCTTCGTGCTTTAGCAATTCCGGCATATATGTGAAAATGCATTCTTAGGTTTCCAGAGTGCTTACCTGTTGAACCAATACTCGCAGGCGTGCTAGCAGAGACAATATTGTGATAGAAAATCCCTGGAAAAATGATTGAGCAAGCAGTACAGATATTTTTCTGCAGATAGTCAAGGGAACACAAAGTGTTGTACAAGGGAGATAGCGGGTAACCAAGTGGGAATTAAACAGTAGCCGATTTCACATTATTAATGACATGGAAATAACGGTGTCACAAAATTAGAACGAAAATGTGCACTGCTATAAGCCTATGATGAGTGGGATCTGTTTAATCCTTCAACATATTTACTAGTAGGATACTCAGCACCCTTTAACATTGGTTCAATCATCTGCAAGATAAAACACGAAAGGACAAAATTACCGATACAACGACTTCTGAAAGATTATCCACTAGTTCTATACACAATCAAAGTTGTTTACGTAACCCGGGTTGTGTTGCACATATCTAAAGCAACAACACAATCTAACATCCCGAGAAAGCATAGTTACCTGAGACAATAACCGCGCGACCCCTAATAATCTCTCCAATATATTATACCTTCCACTGTCCGCTTTTCTCCTCCTCAAACTAAAAGAACAAAACATGAACCGATACTGCCCGCTCGAACGTAGTTTAAACATACACGAAATAAATAGTCAATTGTGAACTTACCTTTCCAACACCTGCACCTTTTGCCTAGGCCTATCCCCGCTGATAACTACAAAGGTCGCATTTAAAATCTCCTCTAAGTTCGCGGATTGAACAAGTCTCAAATCTCTTCTTACCTAATATCATCCACAAGACACAACTAACACATTAGCTATTGTAAGAGAATAACTATTTTTGTTCGCAATCGTTAAGCAGCACAGTAGAATGGAGACCTTTAGAAAGTACTGGAAGTAAGCACATCTTCTATGTTGATTTTTATATTTGTAAACCATTCTATCAACAATGCCAGTCTCCGTCCGAAGCTGAACAAGGAAGGACCTCAATCTTTGTTCAACCATCTCAATGTCTGGTTCCATCTCTGCATATATCACGCAACAAACACAACCCTAGAATCGTTTTAAAATTCCCAATAAAACATCAATAACATCAAACACTAATTTATTTGACGAATACTGTTAAATGTAATCAAAATTAAATGTGTCAATGATATCACAAAATTTGTTTTGGAGAGAAAACTTAAAAAACCAAATTTACAGGGATGAAAAGAAGCGTGGGCGAGGGAAATATGTAAAGTGTTTACCTGCGGCGGAGAGGGAATCAACCGGCGAATGTGAGAGTTGAGAGGCGGTGGAGAGGGAAGCAACCGGGACTGTGAGAGCTGAGAGGCGCCAACTTAAAGCTCCAGTTTTTGAGGGATGCTTCAAGTGTTAGTTGATAAATTGACCCAGAATCAAATATCGAGCACAATTGTCACTTGACTCAAGCTCCGAGTTTGATTTAGGCCCGCTAGCTCAATGATAACAATTTGTGAAGGTTTTTCATATAATTGTATATTTATTCGTTTAATATTTTATTTCTTTTTTTATATCAAAATTCATATTTTATTGATTTGGTCTTGTTACGAAGTTTTATATGATTGAGAGATAAGCTACTTACGCTCCTTAGGTTTAAACATATAATACCAATACTTATTACATTAGTAATATCTCACTTGAGCTTATCATAAGAGGTTTGGGGTTCAATATGCACTCAAGGTCTTCAATTGTTATATTTAACTAACTAAAATTTAATGTTATTTCTATCGTTTTAATGATGAAACTATGAATGTAATATTACAAATAACGAGTACATAAATTTTTAACTAATCTACAATGAAATATGAGATAAATTATTTTTAACAAAAATTAAACCAAGACATCGTAATTCGAAGTTTTTATCAGATGTCATCGACTAATTGGTCACTAATCTTAAGTTATACTCCATCAATTCAATGAGATTGGTGTATTTAATGGTACATTCCTCGGGCAAGAACCAGAAGATGGCCTTTATTTCTGTTGTATTGTTGTATCCATTATCATTTCAAGTTTAAACGAGCAGCTATGCATCTACGAAACTAGTGTAATGCTCATGTAATAGAAAATCATACATGGAAATTAAGATTAATATTTATAATAAATAGTAATAAATCCCAAAAAAAGAAAATATTTCATCCCCTAAATTCTAATTTGAGTTCAAAACGGTGTCTACAGATACAACGTGTTTGGTTAACCACCCAACTCAAGTGCAGACGCTTGAGAACATCAACTTTCTTTAGATTCATACTGAAACATCTTGTTTTTCTTCAGAAACAGCTGCAGCTTTTGGGATTTCTTCATTACTTTCGGCTATGGCGTTCTCCTGCGAAGTCTCTGCACCTGGTTCTGGTTCCTTTTTCAGTTCGGTTTCAAATTCCTTTGCTGCCTGCATTAAAGGCCACATTTAACATTTAGCATTATTCAAGTAGAAGCTTGATGTAGGAATGGAAAGGTTGCTTAACTATCTACTGCTATATGTGGTGACAATAAAGAACCAATAATGATAGCTGTATAGGCAAGGCAACAATTTTGGGCTAGCGACAAAATGTTAATCTTGCATCATTACGCTGTTATTGAAAGAAGTATCGACTATCTGTACAATAAAGTTTCATTTTTTTATCTCCTACTTAAAATATGTTGCTGAGTGCTGAAAACGTTGGAGATACCACTACCACACACCAACAATCTTGTAGCATAGCCTCACGAAAGAGAGATGATCTGGACTTCAAGAATCTCCTAAATCTATACAGGAATAAGGTTACAAGGTTCGAGCAATGGATTACTATACGTTGGCCACACACCAACAATCTCGTAGCATGGTCTTATGAAAGAGCGATGATCGTTGCTTTAATGACATTTATAGGCAATACGTTTGAGCATTGGATTACTATATATCGGCTCTCACTTCATCCAGTTTTAATTGCCACTACCTTATTACCAAATGCCAATGACCGCAGAACCAACAAATACATATAGATTAGACACACTTACGAAACCCTCTGAGATACGACAACCTTTAACACTCTTCAACTAGGCACTAAACACAAAATAATCACCATCACTCTCTAACTGGGACTTTTACTAAAATCCGTCTTGTAATTAATTTATAAAATTACCATTCAGTAATCTGTAACTAACAATACTTGGTCTATGTTGTAATATTCATAAAATTTATGTAATATTCATAAACTTTATTAACCACAGAACAACCTTTTAGACATCAAATGTAGACCAATACCATGCCAATAATAATGATGAATACATTCACAATTTCACATAATTGAACAATATTTCACTTTAAACCCTCAAATATATCAAATTATCCGCTAAGGTTAGCCTAGTAACCACGAATATTAATAATTCAAGAAACCCGCAAAGATTAGCCTAATAATCACGGATATTGATCCTCGACATACCTGTTGAAAGCTCTTGATAGTCTTGCCAAAGCTGCGGCCCACTTCAGGCAGCTTACTGGGCCCGAAAACGAGGGCTATAACTCCACCAATCACAACCAGCTCCGGTACACCAAGCCCGAACATACTCTTACAAGACATCCCTTTCCTCGTACCATTCCCTCTACTTCGGGCCTTGCTGGATAGCCCGAAACCTGCCCGCCCGGCCCGTTGACTGCTTCTGTTGAAGAAAAGTGAGCTGGAAGAAGCCAAAGAAGAGGTAATCGATGAGGATGAAATGGGTCCCCTTAGATTTGTCGGAGATAAGCTTAGAGTTGAAGTTGGTGTAGCTGATAGTGAAATTGCCATTTTTCTTGATTGATTATATTGGTCTGAAGATGAAGATTTGTGGTTGAAGCTTATGTGGATAATTGTGTGTTCGAAGAGGGGAGTAGGTGAGAGAAGTATAGAACAGAGTACAGACGTTTGATGTGCCGTTTCTTCATAGATAACCGTATGTTATTGAGTTGGGTCGAGTCTCGTACCAAATTACTCAATGACGTAAGTTTTTAATGATTGTGTCATTGAGTCGAGTCAAAACGAGTTTGGTATCAAACGACTCAATTACATAGGTTATTAGATAATAATATGTACCTGAACTCGCTTAGGCTAGTCGGGTTTTAAAGTATTTTAGGATAGTGGGTTGCCCTAGTAATTTTGCATTTCAATGTGTTTACGACTATAAACTAGTTGAGTTGTGATACTGATAAGCATTGGTTAATAAAATTTATCGGGTCAAATAATTGATCGGTTATAGGATATAAATGCCTTATGTAAAGACGCATTCTTTTATGTTTTTATAGTTCACTATATATATATGGCGTGAGAAGTCTCAATTGGTTGGTGAAACCTAAGAGATCATCTAACTATATAAGATAAATTTGAATTTATACTCATAAAGCCGACTAAGTTGTTAGAGTATGTGAGTTCGTGATGGTAAAGTCATGACTTTGATCCCCTTTACAAATACTTTCTTCATCAAATACTTTAGTGACAAGAAGATTCTGAGTTCGAAACTTGCCACATTGATGATTTACAAAAAAAATATATTAATATTTTGAGCCTAATTTGGGATTATTTTAACATATTTTGTGATATGGAATGTGTTACGTGCCTCCATACCTAAGATCAAGGTGTTGATTTTAGTTGAATAGCATCCAATATCATGAGTTTAATTGAATGTCTAATTAGTTTATGACCAATTGACTAATTGTGTAATGAAGACACATGATTTTACAATTTCTTCTTTTTTTTTTATTCAAACCATACGATTATATTAAAAATGACAAACAAAATAAGTATTATCCATTACCTCTCAAGCACAAAAACAACAAACAAAACAACAATCAAATAAAGTATCAAAGCATGAAAAGAGAGCTTATTAATTCTACAACTTCATCTGATGAAGGGTACCAGGCTAAGACAACTAATTTTGCATTGTATTATAATGTAGTTGCCTATAATCAAACATCTAAAGTATTTTATAAATATAGTTTTATAATTTTATCGTTGATTGGAGATCGTAGAACCTTTAACACTTATTTTGAACAATAAAATAAAATAAATTTTATGATAATATTATTTAATCTCGCACTTAGGTATATAATACTCCCTCTAATCCTGAAAAAATGTCTTTCGAGACATTTCACACAAATGAAGAAACAATCATTCATTCACACTTTCCATCTATACCCCTATAAAACAATCATTAATAATCCAATTAGCACTTAACTATATGATGCAATTATTAGTTTTTTTGAGTTACTCTATGTAAAATAGAGATATTAAAGAAAAAAGTGGTATATTGTACATTGGTTTATGTAAAATGATATTTCTTTTGAATATTATTGAAATGTCTATTTTTTTTTATGGAATGGAAGGAATATCATGTTATTGACGGCCCTAAGGACGAACTAAATATAACTATTGAAAAGTTGACCAATTGCATAGACCATTAATCTGGATCGGATCCGGTATGCTGATGGTGAAATCGGATTTGGGTAATTTGCCCATAATTATTAAGTCGAGGATATCTCTGAATTTGGAATTAACTATTGATAGTGTGCACAAACTCGGAGGCAATCATTTGCCTAAATTCAAGTATCCAACATCACATTGACATCATTCCTTACCTCACTAACCCCCACAACTTCCATTTGTATAATGGTTTGATTTTTTTTTTTTTGTCGATAAGAAAGTGTTATTCGTAACTGATTTTTCCCTACTAAAAATCGTAATAAATTAGATTAAAATTAATAGTAAATTAGTAATCAATAATACCAAATATTTCCTAAAAAAATTTAGCTATCATTCCAATTATTTTCACGTCACTTAAAATTCTATTTATAATAACAATAGTAAATTGAATAGAAATAGTATGTACTACTCTCTCTCTTTCTTTTTTTTTTTGTAAATTAACGATGAGGTGAGTTTCGAACCAGGACCTTCTGATAACTAACAAGAACCTTTTCCACTAACCTATTCGATTAACTCCCTCTTTTTGAATTTGTAATTCTCCCTCTTTTTGAATTTGTAATTCTCATTTTATTTTTTTGGATCAAAATTTGAAACTTTAACTATGAATTCTCATTAATTTAATAAATACATATAGTCATAAGAGATCTAGTTAAATTCGTATTCATTTACATTTGACGTACCAATTTTCTTATAATTTTTTTATTATATAATTAAAAATATTTACGTTTTCAATTGTGTGTCAATACTATCAATTAAAATATGGGAAAGAGAGAAAAGCAGGTTGTTATCATTACATGCCAAGGAAACACTATATATCATCACCAATAACAAATTCATGCTCACACAATTCCCTACACTTTTCCCATCTCAACAGAAAATCCATCATCATCATCATCATCATCATCATCATACATCCAACACCAACTAACCAAAAACTCAAAACCATCTCCAAATTCCTATTAAAATGGCAAGCACTCTAATAATGGGTGCTGAACGTGATGATTTTCGGTTGAATTACGAAGAGACCGAGTTGCGCCTAGGCTTGCCCGGTGGAAACAGCGAAGGCGGTGAAATGGTGGCGAAGAATAATCATCAAGGCGGAAAGAGGGGGTTCGAGGAGACCGTTGATTTGAAGCTGAATTTGGCCACTTCTAGAGATGAACAAACTATTGAAGAGGAGGAGAAGGAGAAGGAAAATAATGGTGTGTGTCAAGGCTCGAGTGAAGCCATTTCCAAGCCACCTGCCAAGTAAGTTCATTATTCCTCAACCAACTAGCTCCCGTTGTAGTGTAGATTTTTTTCCGTGATAGTGTAAGATTTTCTTACTAGTATAACGTCGATTGGCTAAAAAAAAAGTCTCGATTCCATCAGAACTGTCTACTTTTAAATTTTTAATTTATATGACGATATTTTCAATAATCATTTTGAATTGCCTAAAATAATAATTATTTTCATCCAGTGAATATAATCTAGTTTTAGTTTTTTGCAAGAAAATTGAGATATACTCCTTAGGATTTTATACATTTACCTTGTCGTCCTAGTTAATTTTTTTCGTGTCGAATTATTTCAAGTAAAGTTTTTTATCTTGAGTTAGTCGAATAATTTTATTAGTGACCAAAAGTAATGTGTTCGAAACTCACTTTATCACTAATTAACCGAAAAAGAAAATAGTTTCTTTAAAAAAAAATCTTAGATACATTTTTTGATATCTGTTCAATTTCCTATTGAGTAACCCTTATTAGTAATGGTTGAATGTTAATCAATCTATTCATTTAATTATGGATACATGAATGTTAATTTGTAATAATAATTGTGTAAACAATCTAATCAGATCGAGATTATCAATCAAGTAATTCAAGTTCCGTTATTAGGTCCCTTATATGTTATGACTAAATGTATAAAGTTATTATAGTTTGTGATTATTAGTTCTTACGTTATTTGGTTTATGAAATAATATAAATGAATCCTATAATGTGATAATATTGATTCATATAAATTTAAATTAACACAATTGATCCAAGTACACTTTCTTTTTCTTCTCCTAAATGATCTATAATAATAGTGCTAGTGTCTTCCACTAGGTGATATTGTTAATGTATAAACATTACTAATATTGAGAATATTTTTGGTGGGGACAAAACGTAACCCCAAATTAGGTGTTAGAAAATAAACTTTTTTGGGGGCATATATTAAATTTTGATAAGGATAATGATGAATTTTGGTGAGTGGGAGTGCTCAAATGTGACATATAATAAGATGTGAAATTAGTGGGGGTAATGAAAGCTATAAGGGTCCAACTGATTTTTGTCTAGAGGATAAGTGAGTAGACATGACCCAAACATATGGAATCTTTCTTTTCTTTATGGTATACTGTTTGAGCTGTGAGTCACATGTATCTCTTTCATTCAACCCATCCAATTATTTAATTCGAAATCGGAAAGGACGAAATTTACACTAACAACGGGAAAGAGACATCTGTTTTATTAGAATGTTTGTCAAGATTCGAACTCAGGACCTCTAAATGTGGAAGCTGGGTCGATAATCACTATGCTAAAGTCACAGATTGAAAAAAATTGCACATCTTTTAAAAGTAGAAAATTTATCAATAACCACTAGGCTAATGTCGACCAAAACTTGAAGTTTAATTTTTGAGAATAGAAGTAGATGAGTAAGTATTGATTCAAAAGTATGATTTTTCAGGGCTCAAGTTGTGGGATGGCCACCAGTAAGATCATTTAGAAAGAATATCATATCTGTCCAAAAAGGCAATATTGAAAAATGTGGGGGTCAAAATGCAGCATTTGTGAAAGTGAGTGTTGATGGTGCACCATACTTACGCAAGGTCGACTTAAAAATGTACAAGAGCTACCAACAACTTTCTGAGGCCCTAAGCAAAATGTTTAGCTCCTTCACTATTGGTAAAATTACAAATCACCCCTCACTTAAAGTAAAATGTTTGATTTTGACTTATACTTGTTCAAATTGTCAATTTTGCCCCTAACTCAATTTTTTCGACCATGAATTATTAAGGTGATTGTGGGGCAAATGGACTGAAAGACTTGATGAATGAGAACAGATTGATTGATCTACTTAATGGTACCGAGTATGTTCCTACTTACGAAGACAAGGATGGCGATTGGATGCTTGTTGGGGATGTTCCATGGGAGTATGTTCATTTTCGTCTATATTTCGAGTTAATTGTTGATATTGTCTCAAATAATGCGACTAATAGCATAAATTGATAACAGGATGTTTGTGAACTCGTGCAAGCGCTTGCGAATAATGAAGGGGTCCGAGGCAATTGGACTAGGTAAACTCGTAACCATAAAATCTGAAAATTGGGGAAATATTTAAAGACGATTATTTATGTTGCATGTAATGGAGACTAATATAAACTTTTAAATTTGTGATTTCAGCACCAAGAGCTGTGGAGAAATGCAAAAACAGAAGCTAGACATATATTTGTGGATCTTTCATATTAATATAATTATTGATTGTACCATAAATAATCCACAATTAAGGTGATATATAGTTGATAGCAGACCCCCTCGATTTTTATCGAGCTAAATGATATTTGGTTGTGTCTGTAATTTCAGTTTCGATTTGATTTTCGGTTAAATGTGAAATGTAAGAATAGTGAGTTTTTTATTATCGGTGTTGGAGAAATGTGTTGTGATTTCCACCTAGAAAAATGTAATATCATCGATTGTGTATGTATTGTTGATAATAAAATGAAAAGTTTAAGATTTTACCTTTTTCAAATTTCTTTTAGTTACTTCCTAAATCTCAAAAAAGTAGTCGAAATGGTTATTTTTAGCAAGTGGTGTTTATTTATTTTTATTTTATTCATGGGCATTATTTAAATGTTCAAAGAGGGGTAGTTGAAGATGAATTATTTGATTTAGTGAAACAGCATATAACAACTTTGCCAGGAAGATAAAGCTGTCTGGGAGACAAGCCATGTGCAATTATTTCTTTTTAGATCTGTTTTTTAGAAAAAATAAGAAATCTTTTTTTAAGACTATTTTTCTAAATTAGGTAAGAAAAAGTGAAAAATATACGGATTTGAACTTATTGATCAACACTCAACTCATTACCATAGCGAGCCTAATCGGTATCCCAATACAAGTTCATTTATAGCACTAGTTGCACCAGAGTCATCATACGAGCTTATCAATAAACATCTTTCTATGTACAAAAAAGTACGAAAATACAAACTCGTTTCGTTTGAGCTTTTAGTGTCAATATAAGGGCCACAGCACACGGCAGCGAACTCATATACCGTGTGCCGGACATTTTTTTTGTGATGTAAAAAGCCCAAGGCGCATACCATGCCATTGCGTGGAACAATTAGTGGCGAGAAAGCATAGTTCCCCATTATAAGCCATGATTTAAAGATATCTTAAAAAAGACTGCATACATCGATCAAAATGTGTACGGAGAATATAATTTGATGGAAAGTCATGAATTACTCCCTATATAAGCAGTAAGCTGCAATAGCCTCTCCTCACTGGATATAAGAGAAGTAGGAAAAACAAAAAAGTTTAAAATATGCCACAATTTTATGCTTTTTCTGGACTCTCTGTAAATCATCCTCATGACTTTTGAACATTTTTTGCATGAAATTGTCTCCCAGCTTCAACAGCTTCCCTGTAATAAAATGTGAACCAACAAGCATCAATAACGAAAATAGGAAAAAGAAGACAAACACATTGGTCATTTATTTTACTAAAGACTAGCTGTTTCGAGAATTTAAAGAACTAGGAATGACCGAAAATAATGGAAGTTCTAGTTCACCATGTCGATCAACTCACATACTTCTATACGCCAACTAATAGTCCACTTAGTTTCTGATGGTCAAAGGAAGAGAATAAGAAGAGGGTGGGAGAGGGGGCGGAGAGAAACTAAAAGTGGATTGCGACAACAATTTCATCAACAAAGAAGTGTTTTGTTATGACCTGAAAGCAGTTACAAGCTCCATATTTTCAGGATCAAGTGTCACGCCCTCGTAGAAAGCATTAGCTGCATCTTCAAACTTCTGAAGACAGAAGGTGTAAACTTTATGAAAATAGATATCAATAATTCAATTAACAAATGAAGTTTCATTCAGCTTTGAACGTGCCTGCAGTAACCGTAGAGCTGCACCTTCACGATAGCATGCTTTGGGCCAATCAGGTCTAAGTGCTCTACAAGATTTGGCATCAGATAATGCATAGTCTGCTTGCCCTAAACGAATCCAGCAAAGGCTTCTGTTGGAAAGTAAAGTTGCATCTGTTGGATCAAAATCAATTGCCTGTCCATTTGTGAAAGAAATAATATTATTTTCACCTTTTTTAACAAGGATCATATTCCTAATGCAAGTATTCAACACCCCCCCCCCCCCCCCCATAACTAATTAACATTAAATTCCCACTCTCTAACACAAATAATACAGTAGAATGAATCTTAATGACATGTCAATTATGTTCAGATATTGACCAAAGTTGATTTCTAAAAAAAAGCTCCAGTTAGTAATGAACTAATAGTGCACAAGCAACACAGATAAAAGTAATAGAAGACGCACCTGCGTGTAGGAATCTATGGCTGCTGAGAAGTCTTTTCTCCTAAAAGCATCATCTGCAGTGGCCTTTGCATCGGCAGCCAACTGTTTGGCCTCTGGTGATACCTATATTAGATAGAAAATATGTCACCATAAATAGTTAGATATGATAACAGAAAAAGAAAATCAAAATCAAACAATAATGAGGGAGAGCTTTGAGCCAGGGCTGTTTTATGTTCAAGAGCAGACCTGTGGCAAATCATTATTGCATTGGTTGCCAACCTTTTGAGGTATCGATTGTCCCTGCAGCGATTAAGTAAAAATTAATTCAGAAGTCTTGTTCCTTGGGGTTGAATTACTATGCTTCAGGTCATTAACTAGCGCAGTAATTGCCCAGGTAAAAAACTACTTAAAGCTGTGCAGTGAAAAATAGTGCTCGAAAATATATAGTTACAGAAGATGAATCTTATGGAAGAGAACGTTAGGCAGGAGCTTATATACCTGCTTATTTTGGGGATCTTCCTGCATATGTTTAAGTATTCCATCAACACTCCAGTCTACAATATTTTTAGCCGCAGATGTTACTTTGAAAAGAATTTCAACCGCTTCTCTATTACCTCTTGCAGCTGCAGCTTGTATTGGCAACATCTTATCCTGTAGAAACACAAAACAAAACAAAATGAGTTTTTGTGTAAAAATTCTGTCCCTTATTTTTGGCTCATTGCAAGTACTCGAACCCTGGCCTCTTTATTGCGAGTAATACCCATGACCACTAGGCAAACCCAACTGTAAACAGATAAGATGATATTGTGATAATGATAAGAGCTGTCTTAAAATGATGTTGACATACCGGTGTGCAGTACTTCATTTATGAATACATCCATTTTCAACCAAATCATATAAGTGAAATGCAATTGAAACTAATGTCAATGGTATGATATGCCACTAAAAACAAAAAGATGTCTAATATTCCTTAATCTGGCCTTTCTCATTTCAACAATTTGAATAAGAAGCTTTGCTGGTAGATAATTCCACGCGCAATTCTGTCTACACCTTAAAACAGTTACATAAAAGCGGATTGCACTGTTTTCTTTAATGGTTTCAGACAGCGTCACAAGCTAATGAGTATATCATTTGTATGACGTTTATGTGTAAGCCATATGGATCATGCCAAAGACATATAAATTCATGTTTTGGTAGAGTCCATGTAGAGACAGAAATGGAGCATATGCCGTGGGAACTTGGGTCATGCCACCCCTATGTCTTTTAAAATTTTATTTTTACCATTTACTTTTTTTAACTGTTTAATTATCACTTCAATGGAAATATCATATAAAGTTTCACGATGCTAGATTCTAAAATCATTCAACTCAGTGAGGAAAATATCAACTGTAAGAAAATGCCCCTACCGAACATTTCTATACAGTTTTATGTGAAACAATGTATATTTTGTGCACGGCTTCATGGTTCACAATTACACTATCAAAACACTACAACATTACATATCTGTAATGTACAGGTATTGGAATTGGACACCGAAATATGTTTGTGAAGGCGACAAATTTTTGGTGGTTTAATGGATACTAGAATTACCTTAAAACTACTTTGCAACTATTTCCTACCAAAACATTTCTTTACTTTGAGAAGGGATATGTCATAGAAAATTCAGTATTCAGATGAGAACAGAAGGAGAAAAACAGAAGGGAAAACAAAGGTTTCTTTTGCATGTACCTCATCAGTAACATTAGGGTCTGCTCCACTTTTCAATAAGCAGTTAATTAATTCCAGACTATCTTGATCAGCAGCGATGTGCAATGCAGTAGTACCACCAGCAATAGCATTCGCATTAGCACCTGCCTGCAGAAAGAAATAAGATATACCAAAGCATAAAGAAAATTGCCCACATGACATCTTTCAGATTCTAGCGAGGTGATTTAATTTCCACAAATAACACATACACAACCGAGCAAATGTTGTAGAATATAGCAGTTGCAATTACATGCATAGCAATTGAATTAACTAGTCACTCAAGAGATAATTTAGTTCAGATTATGTTTGCAGTGGCTCAAAAAAAGAAAAGACGATAAAGAAATTATTGCAGATGTAAAGCCTTTTTTTGCAACATCTTTCAATAAGAGCGGTAGCTTAAAAAAATCCTTGTAAGATTTGAGACATAAGACTTCTTCCTCTTTTAGACAATGCTGAAAGTAGCAAGACTAACAGAAAAAAACACGAGGAAAATGTGCCCCGCTCTGGATAAATAGGATAATGAATTACAAGTGAAACTCTGAAGAACGATGAAAAGTACTCTACCTGGATTAATTGCTCCACGCATGACAATGAACCAGCTGCTACAGCGGATAGTAAAGGGGTAACATCATCATCTGTTTGCAAATTAGGCTGCAAAAAATGAGAATTTATATCATGTCAGAACATTCTAAAGTACAAAACAATCAGAAAACAATATACCAGGACTCTATGCTACCTTGTATTCAAGTACTTCTGTTTACAATCCAATATTACAATTCTATTTTTTTTTTTGGAAAACTTCGGGTAAGATTTGAAGCCTCAACCAATAGTGAGTTAAGAGGGAGTTCCCAATCATCACTCAATTATTTCCCCCACAACAACAATGCTACTTATTTACATAACACCATTGTGTGATTAAATTGAGGATATGTAAAGGTCCTAAAAGAGTCTGTTTGTTTGCAGACACAAAATGTTGCTGCAGAACTTAAAAAAAGTTCCAAAAATATTGGAATGGATTTACTCACGTCTGCATTGTGTTCTAACAAAAATTTTACAGCTTCTGGTTGACCGTTTCCAGCAGCCCAAATAAGAGGGCTACCAGCGTCACTTTGTAAATTAACATCTACACCTTCAGAGAGTAAGGATCTAAGCAACTCGATCTTCCCTGAAGTAAATGACAAATAAGAGTAAGAGAAGTGACCATTGACGATATATTAAAAGCTACTAAATAATGTACATGAAGGGCCCAGAGATCAATTATACCACAAGTTGAGAAAATTAAACAAAAGAATAATATTTATGACAACTATCAAATATTATCAAACAGTATGTGGTATGATATAGATGTGAGACTAAGCATAAAAATTTCTTAAACAAGTTGTACACAACACAACACTACCTACCTATTGAAGCAGCAAGATGGAAAGCTGTGGCCCCCAACTCACTGGCTATTGCGGGATTCGCACCTTGTTTGACAAGATACATAGCCGTTGTAGTATGTCCCTGTCGTGCAGCATGAAGCACTGGAGTTTCACCTGTATCAACAATAATTGCAGCATTTTCTAATGAGGCTCCAATAATAACTCTAGGATGATATTACGATCAACCATTTCAATAATGCATCAACAAACAATTAAAATATGTTGCCATGTGCGACGTTCAGCATTACAAGAAATAGCCATTTCAGTACTATCACAGTGTAAAACAATGCTTAACATCAACTTTTGGAAGATCGGATGCATATTTAGAGTAAAAGAGGACACGATACGACATTTGAAACAAAAACAAAATTCGAATTAGCAACCAGTAACAAAATTACAAACGAAATATTCAATTGAATGAGGGTCTTCCAGATCAGATGAAGAAGTCAAAGGCAACGATCTCCAAACAAATAATGCCATTATCATCCTCTGAGAATATCTTTTGTCGAACCACGGAATCCGTGGAAAATTAATATTTACTTTTTGTTTCAGGATACACTACTGAGTAGGTTTCATCTACACCATTTATGCAGTCCATCATTCTAAATTCTAAGTTCAGAGCAGGGAAGCAAAAAGAACCTCTAAACACTAAAATTTCTTTTAAAATATTAACTAAATTCAGCAATAATCGTATAACAATAAACGCCAGAAAGAACCTCTAAACACTAAAATTTCTTTTAAAATATTAACTAAATTCAGCAATAATCGTATAACAATAAACGCCAGATACCTTCTTCATCTCTCATGTTAACATCAAGCTTTAACTCTTCTACCAAGTATTTGCACATCTCGGTCTTTCCCTCTCTAGCAGCAAAATGCAACGCCCCTCTCTTGTTTGCATCTTTCACATCCGCTACAGTCTGGGCAATACCTTTCCCTTCATCTAATTGCTTCGCCGATTCTATCATCAAATCAAAACGTCAAAAAGATCCAATCTATACACAAATTATCAAAACCCCAACAAATTTTCCAACTCACCTTTTAACTCCTCAATATCCCCGGAAAGAGCAGCATTGAGAAACCGCTGTACCTTTTCCCTCACTGTAAAAAATCAACACACAAATACAGTAAACATTCCCATCGTAGATTCAATCACGTTGGATTGTAACTAAATACTCCGTAACTAACTAACAACTCACTTCAACACAAAGATAAAAAAAAATCGAACTCAAATACTTTTACACATGTATAATATCTGGTGAAAAATATATCAAAAGATTGTACTTTTACCTTACTTTACTATTAACAACGTACGTTTGATTAAGGCATCAAAGTTTGTTACTTTTGACAATTGAAAATTAAACTATACAAACTTTTATATATATGAAGGTCGTACTTATTATAAATATACAAGAATTTTTAAAAATAAAATTATAGTGAATGAGTATAGTATATTTACCTGCAAGAGCCTCAGAAGCATCAGCCATGGAGGTTGTTGTGTATTTGTGTAATAAACTTGAGAATTGTATCAAGATTTTGAGAAGATGTGATTTTGTCAAGGGTTTTAGGTGCACAAGAAGAAGACTCTAGTCTCACTGTAGGATATTAGTTGGACAAAATAGTCCTAAAACCCCGTTTCTAGACTTTGGTTTGACAAGAAAACCCTAAATTAGATGGGATATAATCGAATAGATTCGGGAAAAGACATATAACTAAATAAGTACATATGATGTTATAGTATGTTATAGTAATAATCAGTTAGGCATGATAAATCGAGTTGTTGTTAACACATGCAATAATTAACAAAAGAATGTCAATAATTGAGGTAAATGAGGTATAAGTGTATCATTGGTCGAGTTCGAATTTTATTTGGAACTAAAAACATATTTGTTTAATTTCGAGTAATTTACTTATCGAGTCATCAATCTCGATCATCAACCTATTTAATTATAACTAGGGTTTCAATTATTACGTTCAAGAACTTCAAATTACTTTTTGTTCCTAATACTAATTCAATTGAGATTGATAGTAATTAGTATTTTTTTTTTGAAATTTACGATATAATTTAAGAACGAGTATTGGCCAAAACTTCTAACTAAAAAAAATCAATAAAAATGTATGGGATATGATTCCATCTAGTAGGCACCTACAATTAAACATTACATATCACCAAAACAATTCCTCTCAGGCTCTCAGCAAGAAATTTTTAGATGGCCAGGATACTTCTTTTCATCTTGCATAGCACAGGTTCGATTCGCCAAACATCAATTTTGTGAACTCTGCATGAATATTAATCCTGTGTCGACGGATTGATTTGAACAATTTGTACCGATATCATCTTTTGCGACTTCAGGGCACCTATTCTTTTGAGATAATTCCTCTGAAGAATCAAGTAGATAGCTGAATGTTAATGACAAAAGGCTCTAGTGCAAAGTATATTGTTCATATATTTTGAGGACTTACATAATCCAATAAACCAGTTAAGTAGTAGTGCTCAGTTGCAAGTCTCTGGTTTCACTATGAACCTCTTCAGACTTGAGTCCAGGAAACTGTCCTATGTCGTGTCCATTCAGAGGCTGAAACTCGTTTTCTAAACCAATAGAAAAGTCTTCTGGACGCGATCCACCACTCTCGAAGTAGTCTGCGATCTGTTACGCAAAAACTGTCTAGTTTAACAATACTGTTAATAATACTTGCCCGAGCAACCAGGGATGCATCACAAAAGTAGATCAAAAGACATTGCAAAGTGGTTCACTATAGAGGAGATAGATTTATGTATATTTTTTCTGAATAACATACACATGCAGTAAGCTAGGGATCATGAAGTTTACATGATTAGCAAGTGCCATGCCACTTAAGGCTGCAACTTCCAAACTCGACCCCAAAAGCCAATCACCGCATATGCCGGCTCTTCCTTGGGCATCAAATATGCAGGGTATGGATGGTGAATTAGTTGGGAGAGCAGCACCCCTGCATTTAATGGGAGAGTTTTAACTATTAAAAAATACATTTGAAACAGGTGGTATGACATAGTTGAGAGTCTAACACATTCTTTTTAATCAGGAGGGAGTTAAAGCAATGCCTAACAGTTTCTTAAAGTACTCAACTAAAAGTTGAAGGTACAGTGAGCAGAAAAGGCACTAAATGCAGATGAAAGAGGACAAGTCAGTTGACGAAGAGGATAGATATAGAGAATATATATTTCTTCAAGTATAAACAGAAAGCAGTTGATGTATTGATATAGAAATGTTTTGAAGAAATTAATTGACTTTTAGCAATCTTCTATGCAATTATACATTGTCATACTTGTGCATGGAACTGACATAATGATATATGTATCCTTACCACAATTGTAGCCGAGAATAGAACGGTTTAAGCAAGTCTCTAGGTACGCCTAATGCATCCTCAACTCCATGAAGCATGGCTTTCTTCACCTTCTCGGCAGTGACATTTGGAATACTTTCCTGATAGAGCACAAATGTCAACATAGGACTCTCAAATACATGTTACATTCCATAAGCCTTTTCACAAAATGCACACAAATTATTTCCTTATTATTCCATTAGAAGGTACTTTCTAAAGTACACGTTGCCGGTATGGTACTTAGCGCCCTGTACCATATAAGAGCTAAAAGAAACATTTAACCAATGTTTACAATCAAATTGCTTGTGTATCGTTTGGGAAAAATTGTCCAAGTTCTTTAGCTTTGTGTATTACATAAAAATAAGAAAAGCACAAGTCACGAACATTTCAATCGACTTAGATAAGAATTCTAAACTTGCTCATTTGAAGAATGGCAAGCATGTATAACTAACCTGTGGAACTTTGTTTTCCTTCCCAAAAGTGGCTGTGCTAAAAATTGTCCAGCAATCTGGACCATTGCTAGCAGAACCAAACAGCTTCTTCGTATTATTTGCAATCCATGATACAGAATCAACCCCTTTAATGAATGCCCCTTCTAAACTAGCTAAATTGGCTGGCATGGGAAGAGTATCCTCAAAAGCAACCATGAGAGCCCAAATGGAACTAAGTTTCAATCTCTGTAAATGAAGTATAAAGTTTAACAAAGATTGTTAAATGATCAAAATCTTGTGTAAGAAACAGCGTATGCACCTTCATTTGTCTTGCTATAAGTGGTAAACCTGATGAAGCTAGCAAACGATTTGCACATTTTCCTGGAATTTGATGTAGTTGGTAGCCTCGTTAACATCATTTCTACAAAGTATGCAATACACTAATATGCTTGCAAAATATGAAAAACGAACAAAGGAACAATGCAGATTTCATCCACAGTCAGTTGACAACAATGCAGATCAGTAGAAACTGGATGGCCGTTCATGTGGGAAGATGCTACACTAGACCTAAGGTAATGTAACAAACTAAGGGAGGCAGAGAGGGTAACAACCTAGAGGGGGGGAGCCCTGGAGAGAACAGAAACAGGAAACATGATAATGAAAAGTTAATCTTTAATAGTAGAATAGCGAAAACAAATTCACTGGTATGAAGAAATCCCTTGACCTGCGGGGATCATAAATCGGAACCAATACAGGATATCATCTTAAGAACCAAAAGTCTAAATTAAGTCAGGGGAACGGAAATAGAGATCAATATTTCATTCTTTGTCCTGGAGGCCATACTGGCAAAAGAAAAGCCCTGTCAAATTGGGTAGATACAGATAGGAACCAGTTTCCCTAATTCTCTGACATACAAAGTTTTAATAATCAAATTTTACTGAAAAAGGGTATTTCAGGGAGTAATATCCTTTATTTGCTCGAACTTTCATTATAGATTGAAAGAACTCTTATATAAAGAAAAAAGAAAGGGAAAAAAACATGAATACCAAAAGGGCCAGTACCAACCATTGTGTGCAATGATAATTGCATCAAATTGTCCACAAGGTTTTCCGTTCTCTTTCACATGCCACATGCCATTATAAGGTTCAAGTGTACTGACCCAACAAGGCCTTTTCACATCAACCATGGACATCTGCGAACAATTTTAGTAGTAGTTATTGAAAAACTCTAGATATACCAGCAACCCAAAACTAGCTAGCAACTAGCCATTAATAAAAGCTTAATAATCTGGAACTATAACAATATCAGAATATCTTTCAGGAAAGCACATCATAAATATATTAGAAGAACTCGGGGAGGAACAATGGCATATTACGTACCTCAGAAAGAATTGAATCTGCAAGAGGACGCATTCCATTAACTCCTATATATCTTGGAGGAGTGGGAGGCAAAGGAATAAAGTGACCACCTTTTTCAAGCTCTCCCATTGTCCCCTGCCATTGACGAACTAGACCATCCTTGCACCATTTGTCAACCAGCTCGGCAAACTTGGGGTCGCTAACAGTAAAGAACTGAGCTGCGTGTTCAAAGATTAGTGGCTGAGGATCAATCATCCTTGTTCCCATTCTTCCTCCTAAGCCATGAATACCCTAAAGTAGCTAAACATAATGAGAAACCCGTCACTTAACTTTTCACCATGTGAATATAAGCTTATATTGTGTCAACATAAGTGATTTTGCTTATAAATTTCATGTGTCGCAAGAAAACTAAGTGTAGGTGAACTAGGGACTTAGTGGTATTACTATTGAAGTGGGTATAAGTAAAATTCAATAAACTCATTTCCTACTACCATTGAATTACTGTGAAATCTCTCCATGGTTTAGGTTGCTTCTTGCTTATTAGGAAAGTAGCAGAAATTTAAGTTTAACATGTTCCAGTCTGTGGTAAGCCTCTGTCGTACAACATGACCTACCATTTTACTATTGAATTGAGTAAACTTAAAAAATTAGTGATTTTGGTTTCTTATTCTAAAGCATTACACGTCAATTCAGGTAAGCGCATTTGTAGTCCAACAAACTAACACCAAAAGAAAACTTGTTCAATAGTAAACGCTCATACTCCCAAAACAATGGGTCCACTGGCACATGAAAGATTAAAATGAAACACAATTCCAAGCTTCACTCTTTTGTGCATCCCTAATGACCAGTTCTTGTAACATGCAGGCAATACTAGGTTAGGGCCTCATAAATTTGTGATAATATATCACCTCTCCCTCCAAATTACTATTAACTTTCTAAAGTTCGACATGATTCAAGATGCTACGATATAGATATGAAGTGTCATTACAAGCTCTCAACTTAATTTCCTATATAGACAACCCCACAAATTGTAAATTTTAGGCCTAAACCAAAACAAACACACCAAGTCCCTCTACTTATATCTGGATAAAACCAACAAATATCCCCTAATTTATAAATCACTCTTGAAGATCTCACAACTAAGACTTCGAATAAAAAATCAACTTTATAGCACCGCAATGACTTACAATATCCAATAACACAAATGCTTATGTAACCAACAGAAGAATAATTCAGCAACAACTAACAAGTTTGAACTTTTTACTTATATTGAAATGACTATTCATCTTTCCAAGTCACATGTAATTGAAGATTTTATATTATCCAGCTCTTGGTTATAATGAAATATATCAAAATGATTCATTAATCGCCTCTTATCTGTCATGAACTAGTATATAATGTTCGCACTCCAGAATTGGTTCAATTATGAAACAGACTCCTTGTTATACTATCCGACCCTTACCCGATTAACAGTGAGCTTCTTCAAATGCATTGGGTCATGTTAATATATCGAAATGAAATATTGATAGCCATAAACATAATTAGGAAGGAAATGAATGAAAGCGAACTCACAGTATCAAATACAGTGGACTTAATCCCTCTTTTCTCCAAATAAAGTGCACAAATAAGGCCAGACATGCCTCCTCCAATAATGCCCACAACAGGGTCATCTGGAATAGGAGCAGTGAACACCACCTGCTCCTGACTAAAGCTTTTCTTCATTACAGAGCTTCTAGACCTACCATAATATGGTTTTCTTGATGTTGTTGTCCGTTTTGGACCAGTTCTTGAGTTGTTGGACATAGGTGGTTGTTTCTTGTTGGGTTTTTTGCTGTCTTTGTTGTTGTTGCTGCTTGTTTGGTTGCAGTGGATGATGAATTTGATGGGTTTGGAGGGAGGGGAGATGGAATGGTGAAGAGGGGAGAGAGATAAAGATGGTATGCGAGGAAGGAGGAGCATCATGGCTTCAATGGAAGATGCAGACTCACTTTAGGATAATGTTTCTTGATCCCGCCCTTTCGACAAGATTGCATTTTTATACTATCTTTCCATTAATTTTTAATCAACGACTATCAAATTTATTGAATTAATAAACTAAAGTAAGTAAATTCGACAATGGAAGTTAACACATAAAAATGAAAATATCAATCGAAATAAGTTGGCGGTAACACTTAGGTCTATTCGATGAGTTTTTTGCAGCAATGGTCCCAATAAGTTTGGCTGAATTGCATTTTCGTCCCCATAATTGAGAGCGTTGCAGTCTAAGTCCTTGATAGTGTACACATTGTGTGGATTTAGTCCAATTTTTAATGGAAACGTTAGTTTTGGACGGTTTTTAGAGTTTTGGGGTCAAAATGAAAATTTTTGAAAATTTTGGGGTCATTATTATTATTATTAGTATTGTCATTATTTTATTATTATTATCCACATTATTCTCATTAATATTTTCATTGTTATTATTATTATCCTCATTATTCTCATTATTTTGATTCTAGAAAATGGGTCATTCCACCAAATTCGTCGATGAAGAGGGGTGGGGGTTAGATTATTTTATTTTTATTTTACATAATAATAATAATAATTAACATAAAATAATGAAAGTAATAATAATTTTAATGATAATAATAACAAGGAAGAAAAAAAAAAAGGACTAAATGTGCACCCAAAAGAAATTAACAAGGACTAAATGCGCACCAAAAACTCTACATGACCCAAAATTTTTGAAAATTTTCATTTTGACCCCAAAACTCCGAAAAATAGTTTAAAACTAACGATTCCATTAAAAATGGGACTAGATCCACACAATGTGTACACTATCAAGGACTTAGACTGCAACACTCTCAATTACAGGGACCAAAGTGCAATTCAGCCCAATTTCGATAGACTAATATAGCCTCTAAGACGGCATGTTATTCATATTTGTTAAATCGACGCTCAATGATCCTAAAAGTCCAACATAATATATACATTTATATTATCTAAAACTAATCCTTGACCAATAATCACAAATAAAGCACAAGATATTGTAGTAGAAAAAGTCTTCATCATACCAAATGTTAAACCACCCATATAAATAGTTTTTCATGTGTCAATACATGAAAGTGATTCCTATATTGAAAAGGTCAATGTCCCAATACTTGCAACTTTGGAAGGGTTCAAGGCTTGAGAGCAACCACACAAGTCAGGTGGCATAAACACATTTTTATCAAATTTATGATTCTTAAAGTTTTTAACAATCATATACATTTTGCAGGGGAGATGTCTTCTTCATGTGTGTGTTACAAATAAGATGCAATATATACAACTCATAAATAAAGTCCAAATCATTAACAGATGAGTAATAAATCACCATCAAATTGTGCCATAACATTTTGTCCAACAATGGGGTGGTTCATACCCCCCCTCCCCATTTTTTCATACCTAAAAGCAAAACAAAACCAGAAAACTAATCTCTTGTGACTGGAGTGTATCATCAGGGGATGAGCTCACTCATTTAATTTAGTAGTTTCAGTTGCATCTTCAACACTAGAGTTCTTGGATTCCCCCATGTTCATTTCAATGGTAGCAGGAACCGAAATCTGCTCAGGGATCTGAGGCGCTTTCGTTTCTGGCATAACACAACTATTCTGGCTCTTTTTCCCCAATTCTGTGCGAGGAGTAACAGTTCTATCTCTTACTTCTTTAGAGCGATATACCTTCGCTCTAGCAGATCCATTTGAGTATTTAAACTTGCTAATCCCATTGGCATTTCGGGTGCCAGAAACATCCTTAGATTTTGGAGTTGCCGGGGAAGCACTAACATCTTTACAAACACCAATGCTGTGACGAGTTGTCCTGGCAGAAGATTTGTTATCATTTACAGGGGTCTTGATGACATCGCTACAACTCTTTCTCCGTGTGAAATTTGGCGATTTGGGACGGGTCACTGGCAACTGTCACACAATTAATGAGATGTAAGCGAGTCTAATCATATATGAGTTTCAACGCTGATCAAATAGAACTAAAGAGATCTCGACCTCACTTGATACTGGGATAGGATTTTGGTACTTAACAAATAGTTAAGACGCAGTCATGCTAGTATGATAATGAACAAACTGTTTTATACAATTAAAGAGCAACAGTATGGAATATATATTACCTTTTTCAGCTCGACCTTTGGAGGAGGACCTTCATGATAAAAGCTAGGAACTTGATTTGCTTTGTAAGTCATGGACTTCCTGAGCTGCTTTATAACCCTTTCTTCCTCTTCCTAACATTCATGATAGAAATAAAATACAAAATTATGTGGCTCCTTTTCAATGGGATCAACTCATGCAAAAATGTGAAGTATACCTTGGTCCTAGCAACATAGTCAAGTCTCTCAGCCTCTAAAGCTTCTTGTTTCTCCTCTAACTTCTTCTGGAACTGAAACATGAAGGCAATGGAAAGATTTAATAAGTTACTTATTAAACTAAAAATGAGAGAGGGCGCAAATGAAATAAGCATGGTAGTAAATAGGTGATGAGCTATTCAAGCTTTCGATAGGGATACCTCTTTACGTCTTTCAGCACGTTCAGCTGCTCTAAATGCTGGTCCCATTGGAACAGTAACTTTGAATTTGGCACTCCGCACAGATGTAGCAGCACTGTTAATGTTAAGGAAGAACTAGAGAGAAGCGGAACATTATGACAAACAAATAACTTTATATAGATAGCACACATTTTGCTAAGCAACATTGCTTTTCAATTAGACAAGGGATACGAGGAAGCGAAAGAGGATGCATCTTCTTGATTGTGACGTGTCTTGCGGCTATTAGGATGTGGGTCCTTTCCGGATGAACAAGGCGAGTTTGGCTGAAAGAAATATACAAAATGATCAATATTTCAGTATTTTCAGTGATCCATGTGTTCGACTGAAATCAATTCAGATATGAAATGAAGTTCGCAAACAAGGATAGCAAAACAAGCTATTACTAGGTTTAAAAAGAGAGGAGAACGGAAAGCACAAAGTACTTTTTAGAACAAGGAGATGAATTAAAGCACTTTTAAGATGGTCTGAATCAAATGATAACTCTATACTTTGACTAACTACATCAGATATGAGTTGGGAAAAACCAGTTCGTTTGAAGATATGGTGTTATTTTAGCATCTGATAATATGTTACGTCCATTTTACTTTACTAGCAAATTTGGTATATAAGTCTTTCTACACCATAGCTCCATTTATAGCTCATAACAAACAAAGAGAAGTAGCTTGCCTGTGGACTTAGCAGAGAAAACACTTTTAGTACCTGTAATTTGCTCTCAGTCATCGGGGTATGTAATTCATTCGTCTTTGATGGAATGATGACAGGAGTAGGGGAGCTTGTTTGCACACTCTGATCATCCTTTATCTCTGGATATGGCTTACCAGGAGAATTTAACATCTTCTCGTTTGGCTTCAAGGTCACAGAATTAGTGTTTTCCTCAGGAGTAGGAACCTCCTCGTTCATGCTTTTTACAGTTAGCACAACCTGGTTCTCTTGAGATTCTTCATTGTCCATTCCTTTTGATTGTGGAACCTTCACCACCTGCTCTTTCGGTTGAACTCTTCCATTTATTTTTTTTGCAGTCTTATGAACTTTATCAAGAGCCACACGATTTGACCTGGCAATGGTTTTGTTGTCAATTCGAAGACCTGTAACATCCCTCCCCATTTTCCTGCTTAATTAAACAAGGTGAACCAAAAAACGTTTTACTATGATAAAAGGTAGTCTATCATATCTAGATTATTGTATATGTAACTATCTTATGAGGAAATGGTCCATATGTTATACATCAAGCAAATCCTTATTTCATATATCGCAGATCCCACACAAACTAGATATCTTTGTTTTGTTCATAGTTTTTGACATTACCATAACAAGTACCAAGTAGTTGCTAAGTCTCCAATCTAAACAATAACATATGAGATGAAAGGAGGTCGACGGGCTATGCATAGCTTTCACTAAATTATATAATGTAAATCTGACTACTTACTGAATGGTTCTGTTGCCCAAGTTTCAATCATAAACATTGTGGAAAGGCTAGACAAAGGTCATACAACTAGACAAGCAACATTAAGATGAACATTCCCTCACGGAAAAACGATTGAATTTAGAGAATGACTGCTGTATGTCAGCCTAATTCAAATTCAATTAATTACAAGAGTATCATGAAAGCTTCATCTCAACACTTCGCCTAGAAAATGTAATACATCAATTAAATTGAATTCGAGAGAGTACATAACAAATGCTAATTCTGCTTACAAATCAACCAAGAAAACTTCTTCAACTCAACTTAAATGAAATCTTGAACATAAGTCACATCTCAAGACATAATGTCCTCCACCAACCTTGACAAACAGTACAACAACTTCCAAACCTCTCAATCAACTGACGTTTCGAAATGAAAGGCAATAGCAACTCAATTGAGACAACTTCTCCTTACATTGAAGATTTAATATCAAGAAAATGAGGTCCTAACTATACTTCTAAAAACAACAGTATCTATAAATGAGCTGTTGAGGGGTTGATATATTTCCAAGCCACAAGGCCCGCTGGAAATACACATCGAGCAGACATTGCACGGCCTTCACTAGGTTTAGCAAAATATGCCCGACTGGTTGCAGTGCCATTCGGAGTGTATTTCCAACAGTGACTTGTGTATTCACCTCAGAAGAGTCACTTCTAACTATCAACAAATACATCAACATATGTCTCAATGCTCAGAGGCTCCCGCCTAAACAACGTAGGGGGTCAGATAATATGCAACCTTATATTCTATCATAACAGGGAATCTGCTTCATAATTAATCCAAGACCGAAGTACAAACCGAAGCTGAAAATTCAAAGAAATTCATACAAAGTCCATGAAAAGAACCAACTTTATATTATTTTCAACTGGCAAACACCAAAAGTTTCAATAAATTCCAATACCAACATTCCCATTTTTCATCATCACATATATACACACAATTATGAGACAGGGAACAACAAAAAAACTACATGCAGGAAATATTGTATTTAAAACAAGTAAAATTTTCTTACAAGATTAAGACTTTCCTAGGTAAAATTGGTTGTAGAGTAGACCCTCTTGGGTGTTTTGTAGATATCTCAATCAGCTAAATAAATTTGGTGAATACAAGTATCTCTGTTTAAATAGTAGGTAAGAATGGATATTGTTTTCTTGAAATTCATATGGGTGTGGGCTAGTAGATTGTTCGGTAGTTTACCGCTCATAAATTTTAAATTTGGAAAAATATTACAATTTGAAATTATAAGGACAAAAGTAATTAATTTATTAGTTCAAAAGGCTTCATGATCTGATGTATATCTTTATGTCATTATCATTCAATATCATCAATTTGTGTCTTCGTTTTGATGGAAGTATGTTTTGAATTCATTTTAACATTCTATGTGTAAATATTGAAGGTAAGAAGCTAGAGCATATACTAGTAAATAAGTCTATGTTGATTATGTTCAGTGAAAAAAAAAAGCATATAGACATAGTACGTCAATGATGTGTTATAAGTAGGGCCGTAAATGGACTTGGTTTTTTAACCGGTCTGAACCGAATCGGCGATTTTTTTTGTCGGTTTTTAACCGACCAGTTGGGTTTGGATTTTTTTTTATTTAGAAAAATCAATCGGATCGGATCGGTTTTTGCCCAAAAAACGGGTAGGTTAAAAAAACCGATCCGATCTAGTCCAATTTTGATTTTTGAGTTTCTCTTATTTTATTGTATTTAGGACATTTCATTTTTGTATTTTGGATATTTTTTATTATGTATATATATATTTTAATTTTAAAGTGTATTGACATTAATTACAAATTTATCAAAAACATGGCCAATTTTAATGTGTAGTGTGGGTTGTGTGGCATTTACTACAAACTGGACTGAAAATAGTCTAAAAATCGGACAAACCATCAAAAAATCAGACAAAGATCAATTCAAAACAGGCCCATTTATATGGGCCAAGAAATCGCCCCAAAAACCGAACCGGCCTGAGACCGTCAGTTTTAAGCGAAATCGATTTTTCGGTTTCGGACTGGTTTCGATTTTTTTTATAATAAAAAAAACCGATATAATCGGATCGACTTTTTTTTTTTTGCAACAAACCGATAAGACCGGTCCGACTTCACCCCTAGTTATAAGTTACAACGGGTGAATAATCTTCAAGGTGTTTTATGTAAAATCTGTAAGTGTAATTTTTTTAAATCTAGTTCAAGTTATTAACACTTAAAAAAAGGTAGCACTTATCATATAATATTTTAAATAATGAAAAACATAAGGTTCAAGTTTGATTCACTGTTCAAATAAATCTAAAAAAATTGAGGTTTAGCTCAATTAAAAAACCAAAAATATCAAATCGAACTTTTTGAATTTAAATTTTAATATAAAATCGAAAATATCAAGTTCGCATCAAGGTTGGAAGTTCAATTTGAATTTTGATAATAAACTATGAGAAACATGAAAAAGAGATTTATGTAGTTCGAGTTGAACTTGAGTTTTAATACAATAAAATATGAGAATCCGAAAATATCAAATCAAACTTTTTGAGTAAAAACTTTCAAGCCAAACTCAACTTTCGCATTCCTTTATACGCCTATACATGCTTTAGTCGCACCGAACTTTCCGACTAAATTATACATCTCCACATGACATGATATATAGATGGATTATGGATACCATAGATGGATACACATTAGGCCTGTACACTATTTGGTTCGGTTCGATTTTGGTTGGAAAAAAAAAAAACGAAATCGATTTAACCGGTTCTACGGCATACATAACCGCAATTGATTCGGTTCCAAATGACCGATTATAGGTTAGTTCCGATTCTGGGCCTCCTATTTTGAACATGAATTTGAGTCCACTTTGGGCTTGAAATTTTGGGTCTATTTGTTACTAGCTACAATATTATTATTATTATTATTATTAAATTCTATCGTCAATTATCCTTTACTAAGCTTAATTTTCTCAATATAAAATTAGTCATCGGTTCGGTTTTTATCGGTTCGGTTCCTCAAGGAGGAACCGATATCGGTTTGATTCTGATTGGTTCCAAAAAGATCGATTATTTTTTGTTCCGATTCGATTCGGCTCGATTTCGATTTTCGTCCACGCCCCTAAATCCTAATACACATAATACCAATTTTTGGTAATTTTCATCCAATTGTATCTGAAAAATGAAAACGAATCGCCGGTTCGCCCATTGGTTTTGATTAGCCCACTTGAAAGAAGAACCAGAGAAAGCAGCCTTTTACTATTCTATTGGACCGACCATTTTTGGTCTCTTGCCCAATTCCATCTTTGCCACATCTGATCATCTGAACTTCTGAAGCAAGATAAATTACTATTTTTTGTTTTGTTTTTTGCACTCTAAAGTAATAGATACAATTTATAATTTCAATTCTATCCTTTCATTTATTATATATTTTAAAAGAAATTAATAAAGTAAAATATAGTAATTAAAATTTGGAATATAAAAATCAAAAACATTTTTTTATGATCTATACAAAATACAACCATAGTGAAAACATCAAGCTTGTTACAAGTTCCCCAATCCTTATTAGCAAGATGAATTGTTTGAGATGAAGCGTACGACTTGTAGTCGAGATTGGATGGTAGGTACATGAAGCGTAAGTTCTTCTTTTAAACAAAATAGTCGAGATTTGAGTCTTCAATAACAACAGTTTTATAAGTGAATGTCTAACTACTACAACAAATTCCTACTTAAAATAAAACTCAATATATAAATAATTCACCTCGCTACTCCCACCACCCACCACTTGCCACCCACCACTTGCCACATGGATCTCCATGGTTGAGCCACGTGTCAGTAAACCGACCCATTTGTATATATATAGCAATGTAATAAAAAAGATATTAACCACAATCGACCTAAGGCGATGGTATATATATGTGTATATTCACATCATCACATGGACTCAATATTACAATATATAGCAATAGAAAGACAATATTTATATTATCCGATGAATCATCGTAGTGCACATGTTGATGATCAGCAAAATTGGTAATGCACAAAGCTTGAATGGTCCCAAAATATTGAATATCGTCAACATATATAAGATGAAATATTATGTGACATTTGCATGTGCCTAATAGTGGAGGTCGGCAATTTTGTAAATATGCTTGCAATTTCCTACAATTTTGATTATGTATGTAGCTTCTTCTACATAGTATCTCCTGTATATGGTGTTTTGCATTGGCCATTATCAAGGAGTTGTCCTATATTTTGTCTTCATGGAATAATATTAGTTTTTTCCGATGATTCTTAGTAAGAGTTGAACTTGAAACCTCTAATTATAAGCTTCAGTTGGCATCTCGGTTATTAAATAATGATAATTAAGCTATTAAGTTTCATCAATTTAGCTACTATATATCCATCATTGATAATCGAGATCCAAAAATGATATATAAACAATAGATCGATAGTTAAATAATGTGGTGACATCTTTACTCAAGCTTCCAACTAAATCTCGTATTGTCACTACTTAATTGATATATTGTACTTTTTTATATATTTCTATTATGTATAGATCAAGCGATTTACAAATTGAACTTAAATAAAGCAAATTGGACTAATTTATCTTATAATATTGAGTATATATATTTGCTTATTAAGAACCAACTCAAATTATTGATGCCAAATGAGGTTGGTTAGAATTAATTAGCCCTAAACTCCATAATAATGATGATCTAGAATGAAATATATATATATATATATATATAACGGGTCGGAGCTAATAGAATAAGATTAAGCCCGTTTTAGTCACTTCTTTGTTACTTACTTCATTCATCCCCGTGACCCTTGAGACATGAGAGTACCCTACCCACCCGTGATTCCCTAATTAGATATAAGCCTAGTCTCAATCAAATGCCCAACCCTTGGGAATGTTTCTTATTTTTGTTGTTTCAAGCTTTAATCAACTTTTTTATTTTAAATTGTAGTCTATTATTAGTATTGTATCACGCATTCACGAGTCATAGTCTAAACAAGAGATCTCATGTTCGAGTATCATCGTGTACTATTTATTTGTTACAAGTTTTGACGTATTTATAATGGATTGCAAAAGTGAAGAAGAAGATGACACATACTACTTCACACAAAAGTGATTATTTTGGAGTTATCCCACTTTTAATATTTTAATTTGAAGCAAATTTATGGTCAATAATTATGAAGAAAAAGTAAGGTGTCTTGTGAAGGTCTTATCTCATTAGATAGACAAACACATGCTTAGATGAGAGTTGGTAATGTATCGTGTAGCTCATTAGTTCAGTCCATTGTTTTAAAAAAGCATTATTGATAAAGAGTCTTGGTGTTGTGGTAGTCCAATTGCTTCTTTAGTATGATTTCGATTTCTTTTGAGGTTGATTCTCAAATTTGAAGTGGCGTACAGGGAAGCGAAGTTATCCCTGGTCACTGAAATACATGCTACGCTAACCTTCGATATCAATTTCCAGGGTAGAGAAGTTATCGGGATCCTTAATTCAACAAATGTACATGTAGCTTTTTCGTCTTCTTTCAATAAAAGCATCTTGATTAGTGTTATTTAATGGAGTTTGAACTATAAATGTCTTAAGAAAATTGCATGATGAATTGAATCTTGTAAAGGTGTAATATAACTCTATAGATAAAAAAACTTCTGCTTTGGACTTCACTTTGACAATTTATTATAAAGATGTTTAAATAGTTAAGTAAATTCACAGTCATTATTGATACCTAAAAACATGATAAGAATTTCAATATGATAAGAATCATATATTATACTATAACTACTTAAACTACATTTATATGTAAGTCCTCACATTACATAATGTATTATAACGATATAATAATAACTTATTTTATTATTTAATTTAATGTAAAAGATCGAATTACAAAAATAGATCATGATATTATCAATTACAATTTAGTCCCCAAAAATAGTTAAAAGGTTACAAATTAGTTTTTACGTTAATTATTCAGTTAATTTTTATACAAAACGACAATTAAAAAAATGGACGGAATACCTACGTGCCATAAAATTCCGCAAGATGGATCTTATTACATCTACGTTCCCATGCATCACAAGATTCGATTGAGAACTTATGAGCTAGGGTCAACTTTGTTCTTGATGATCAAACAAGAAACTTGAATTAATAACCAAACTCTCCATATATATCTCCATATTAAAATTCTTACGTGATTTGAATTGCTTCGACCCGTGAATGTATTCATTCCTCCCCTACCCCCCCCCCCCCACCCCACCCTCCTCCCCACCCCACTCCCTTCACTTCCATGGCAGCCACAAGCTACTAGAAAACAACCAAGAGTCACGAGAATATATTCATACATTGAACAATCAAAAGCCACATAAACAAATTCATTTTTGATTTTAAAAAGTATTATTTCTACCATCTTCTTGTTTTTTCCCTTGTATCCAACTATTAAAAAATAATTAACCATCACCAGGCCACATACGTTACAAATAATTCATAAATGACTTCTACCAACAGACACTATTTTTGTTTTTGATGTTTGCTTTTAAATGTCCATTATTCTTACAGTATATCAACCTGAAAATGAGTTCACACTTCACATGAAACATCTGAATTCCGCCCAAGTATATGATTGATAGGCAAGTAGCAATGTGATAGGAGTTACATTTCGATATTACGGGTTTAAATTCTGGTGGAGTCAATATTATAATAAAATTAAATACTATTATACTCTGTTGTAGAGGGCTGCTTTTGGTTTTGTGTATATGTATCTGTATATATCTTTCGACTCATTAACTATATTGTCTTTCTTGCACGATTTTGTTAGAACGCATCTCTAAATTTATAATCCATAATTTAGACATGGCTCGAAAACATTAAACTTTTCTAGCCAAAATATTCTTATCAAAAGTAGTCGATAGCTCAATAGGTTGATGACATATGACCTAAGCATCCAACTAAGAAGTCTTGACCGGTTCATTCTTGTTGGAGACAATTAATATATTATATTTCATTCTAACAAGTATCTATTAATAAAGCCCATAATATTATATATTCATTAATTATAATATTATCATATTCATATATTTATCACTAATTTACAAACAAAAAATATATTGGTTCTTAGCAAAAGTATACATTAAGGCTTGTATTAATTGCAAACATAGCTAGAGTTTTGTTTTGAGAAATTTGACGAATATTCTAGAAATGTAAAGGTGAAAAAGACTCACACATTGGTAGAAGTGGACACGAACGTCCAACCAAGCAACACTTTTTACCTTGCATGTGAATTGAAGACACAAGAAACATTCACATGCTCTTTAATTTATTTTTGATTACGGTAAATAATCTTCAAATAATAATCTCAAATAATTAATGATTATAATATGTATTTGGAGTCGATTTAGTATATGCACAAATATTTACATTGAAGAAAGGTTTGAAAGCACGCCACGTGTTCCATATAACGACAATACCACAAAGGTTTTGGAGAAACAATGAGTGCTCATAGTAGGAAACTGATAATAAAACAAAAACATGTACATTAATTAATATTGGACAATTATTGAGATTTTCAATATTCATAACCACATTCTCCCTCTCACATGATCATTTCATAAAGAAATTTACATAAATCGTTTATTAAGATTGTACAAGCATTACAACATTATAACGCTACATAATCATTTACATATTAATTAAGTTTGTACAACCGATATAATACTGCAGATTGATTATGGTTCTCTTAAAAAATTTTCTCTTAAAATTTCTCCTTATGCATTAATTTCACGATTTGATTCCTAAATTTTATATAAACAGTATAATAGTACTTTAGAGAAGTCTTACGAGAACAAATCTTATTAGGAGGACCATAACTTTCTACCTAAAACTGATGTGTAGTTTACACCGAACATGACATGACTAATGTAAAATTTATCTGATTGCGAAGTGATCTACATGCTATTAAGTAATTAATTAAGCAATATGACACTAAAAATGAATTGAATTACAACTAATGGAATATATTTAGCTTCTACTTAAAGAAGCACTTTTAACATAGTAGTAATTTTTAATTAAATTAGAGTTTCAAGTATCAATTTTTGAACTCCAAAATATAACGCCCAAACATTATATATGAACAGAAAACAATATGCTTTTAAACCTAAGAATGTTATAACCATTAGTTTGTCTTTTCTTTTGTAAACTACTTATAATAAGAACAAACTAAATAACTCTAAGTAGTAATCCAAGTTTAGGTGACTACTCTAAGTGTTTCAATATTTCCTCTTTTATAGCAAGTTAAGTTAAAAAAAAATTTAAAATCTCTAATTGATGTGGAAATTCGTAGAGAATATCCATTTTTCATATTTATAGTATCATATTCCTTCGTTCCAAAATATTTGACGTTCTACCACTATTTTTTATTTCAAAATAATTGTCGTTTTAATATTGAAAATTGAACTTTTACATTCTTGAATTTTTTGACTATTTTTTCATTGAAATTAGGAACAAACCAATAATATAGTTCCAAATAATTGAATTTCTACTTTTCAATATAGTTTTTGACAACTTAAAATTTTTTATAATCTATGTACAAATAACTAGCACATCAACTATTTTGGAACGGAAGTATTATTTATTTCACAAAAAGACATAACTATGATTGATCAATATGAACTAAACACGTGTCACGTTGTCCATGAAGGCTTTGCTTTTCCTGAACTTTATTAGTTGCTATAAATTTTAGCCCCCCAACTTCATATCTTCAAACTAACCATCTCATTTTGTTCTTCATTGGTGATTTTCATTTCTTGATACTATCATAAAAAATTATATTATATATAGTTCATAATTATCATTAAATTCATGGAAATTTCCAGGACATTATTGTCATTATGGATTATAATTATGATTGTAATCATGCAATTATCAAGTAATGTAGAAGGCAGGGTTCATTATCACAAAATAGGCAAGAAACAGAAGCACAAAAGCTCCCCTGTTCCAGCATATGCTCCAAGCCCAAGCGACAATGGCGATAATGGCGACGAAAATTCCCCCGCTCCCCAGCCTCCTGCTGTTGTTCCTTCTGATCCAATTGATCTTCCTCCGGGGAACTCCTCCACTAGTAATGATGATTGTACATTCGACGTTAGAGATTATGGCGCGGTCGGGGATGGAGAGGCTGATGACACTGCTGCATTCAGGGCAGCTTGGAAAGCTGCCTGTCAAGTGGAATCAGCTGTGATCTTGGTTCCGGCTCAATATACATTCATCATTACTTCAACTATTTTTTCAGGACCTTGCCAACCAGGACTAGTCCTTCAGGTAACAATGCTAACTCTTCGATTAATTCATAAACAGTCTCTGATATCATAGATGTAAAGATGTGTAGTATTCGAGTTCTCATCCCGCTTAGGCGAGAGCCTCATCGTACACATAGGGATATATTGTTGTTGTCGTGCATATGCCAGTTTTTCAACTAATTTGCATTTAATCATGCACATTTTGTCACTAACAAAAAAGATTGGAGTTATATTTCTCTAAGATTTTTAGATTCCTAATATGATATTTACACTTTGAATGTTGGCAATGCATGTGACTATATTATTCTTGTACAAAAACATGATTACATGAATAGATAGTAGAGATGTGGACATTTGTTAATTTAGTTAAGGACTAAGGGTAATTTGGTCTCTACAATATCATTTAGTAGAGTGTAAATATTATTTTGGACTAACTTCATTATTGTTTAGTTTAATTTTATTAAAAGTAGTAATAGTTAATCCATCATAATAATGGCTTTACTTTTAAAAATGCATAACAAATTATGTTAAATGAGACAATTTACAAAAATAAAAATAGAGTAAAATTTAACTATCTTCATGAAATATATAAAAAAGTACAAAATAAGGACATTATACATTACTTTATTGTAATTTGTGATAGCTTATTGATATAATATGATGATGCACATGAATATGTCATATGTAAATATAATAAAATATTGATTGATATTGTAATTCAGGTGGATGGAGTCTTGATGCCACCCAATGGACCAGATTGTTGGCCAAAAACAGATAGCGATAAGCAGTGGCTCGTGTTTTACCGACTCAATAACATGACTTTGACTGGCACTGGTGTCATTGAAGGCAATGGTGATAAGTGGTGGGAACTCCCTTGCAAGCCACACAGGGTAAATTATTCGAAAACTACATCAACATGTCTTAATGTTTAACAAAATTTCACTAAAGCGGAAAAATGAGTAAGTTAGAGTAGGTGATCTTGTGACCACAAAGTCATGAGCTCGATTTCCCTACTAACACTTTTCTTTATCGAGTCGGTCACGTGATTTGCGGATCATTACGTCAACCCGAGACATACCCCACCTGGCCACCTCATGGCAAATTATTGTTACATTTAGAATTGTATGGTAGATGTGAAATCATAACAAAATTTATTATTTCAGGGTCCCAATGGATCAACATTACCTGGACCTTGCAATAGTCCTGCAGTAAGTACAAGTGACATACGAATTATTAAATGACCTTCATTTGTTAATTCTGATATTTGCCATATATACTAATGAAAATTAAAATATTTTCAGATGATCAGATTCTTCATGAGCACCAATTTGGCAGTCACTAATATACGTATCCAAAATAGTCCACAATTTCACATGAAATTTGATGGTTGTGAAGGTGTACTCATTGACAGATTGTCTATTTCATCTCCTAAGCTTAGCCCTAATACAGATGGGATCCACATTGAAAACACTAAATCAGTTGGAATCTACAACTCTGTAATTGCAAATGGTAATAATCTCACTCTCATTAGTAACAATTCGAGTCGAGTCAAACTCAAACATTGAGTGTGTCACAATGCATGATAAGTATGTATCTAACACAAGGTGATTGTGTAACCCCTGCAGGTGATGATTGTATTTCTATAGGCACGGGTTGCGCCAATGTAGATATCGAAGGTGTAACATGTGGACCTAGTCATGGAATAAGGTACACATCTACACGACCCTCGGTTTTAGTCATGGTTCCGTACCCATTAGTCCTCGAAAGTTTGAACATTAAATTAATAAATTATATTTCGAAATGCAGCATTGGGAGCCTCGGTGTCCATAACTCCCAAGCTTGCGTCGCAAACATATCCGTTCGCAATGTGATGATCAAAGACTCGGACAACGGAGTGAGGATCAAGACATGGCAAGGAGGGACAGGATCAGTAACAGGGATTTCATTTGAGAACATCCAGATGGAAAATGTCCGAAACTGCATCATTATAGATCAATACTATTGCCTATCAAAAGACTGTCGAAATGAGACATCAGCCGTGTACCTGTCCGACGTTTCCTTCAGGAACATAAAGGGCACGTACGACGTTAGAAGCCCACCGATCCACTTTGCCTGCAGTGATAGCGTCCCCTGCACGAACATTACAATGTCGGAAGTCGAACTTCTGCCTCATGAAGGGGAATTGGTAGATGATCCATTCTGCTGGAACACATATGGTGTTCAAGAAACCTTAACTATTCCACCCATTGATTGCCTGCAAGATGGAATGCCTGAATCAATAGCAGAGAATGCAGCTTATGCATGCTCTGTATAGATAAGGGAATTATAGCATTTTGATATATATACTACATATACATATATCATACTATCATATATGTTTAGAGTATTATAATATTGTATAGACTATCCCATTTAGTTGCTAGGAAGATAGTATGGTTGCTTACTTTGGTAATATGAGTAGTTCATCACAATATTATGCTATTATTTCTGCTATTAAGCAATGTCATATATGTTTAGGGGTTCGGATTATACGAAGCCTTACCCTTGTAATAACATACAAACTGTTTCCTTGTCGACTCAATACGAAATGCAAACACTATCCAATATCAACTACTTCAAAATAGGTAGTGTAACGAGTCATTTACCTACACTAAATTCAACATCATCCCAATTCCCACATCTCACAAGAAATAAACTAACTTCAACCCAGCTCCAAATTCATAAGTATCCTCTTATAATGGGCTCTAACTAAACCCGTATAAATTAGGAGTCAAATAAGAAAACTAAACAAATTAAAATATTGTAAAGAAACAACACAATAGAGCTGAAACGGAAATTAAAAGGAAAAACAACGCAATAGAATTATCAATAAATGAAATAAGAAAATAAGTTTCATAATTACATAGACGAAATTAATAATCCGTTGAGTAGTTAATATACTTACTTAATTGTTGAAGATAGAGAATAAATGTGAATATGTGAAGAAGAAGTTGGAGTTGTGAACTTGTGATTGATCTTTTTATGTTATTTTATTTTTATTTGTTTTGTTTTGTGTTTTTTAATGAAGAGGCGAGCTTTAGCTGAGTTTATTACATATTGTATGAAGTTAGTACTTGAGTTTAGTTTCACTGTTAGATAGTTGATTTAAAAAAAATTAATTCAAATATAGTTTGTTACCAAATGTCTTTCTTTCCTTACGGTAAGCTTAGATTTATTTTAGGTTGTCAGCTTCAAGTCTATTAACATGAGTTATTCGAAAAGCTTAAAGAAAAAAGCTCCTGTTAGTAGCCTACAACCTACAGACATAGCCGGACTTAGGTGTAACAAAGTGGTGCAAATGCACCACCATTTTTTTTAAAAAAAATCCTCTATATAATTATGTTTTTTTATGATTGGTGGAAAAAAATTATAAAACGATAAAGAGGTAAGAGAGAGGATCATTCTACTAAATGAGAAGAAAGAAATGACCGTCTAGTCATTTATCGAGAATGAGATGTGCTCAGTATTATTAGGCTATGTACAATGGTTGGAGGATTCAACACCCTCTTTCTCAATTTTCAATACTTCACATCATCTTGTCTTTCTTCCACATAATAATTCAACACTCATTTAATTTTAATATCCTACAATGGTTTTATTTAAAAAATATTCAACGCCCTTTCAAAAAATACAACAACCAATAACAATACACAACATATCCATCTTCTCCATACTTTTTCAACACTATTGAATGGTGTGTAATTGGTGGGCTCCACTATTTTTATTCAACACCCTAACAATCCACATCATATTCAACATCCAATTGCTAAACCATTGCACCTATTCAATAGTTGAATCAATTTATTCAACAACCCCATTGTAAGTAGTCTTAGTAATGATGTAAAACCACATTTTCAAAAATTCGATAGAAGATTTTCTTTGTAAAGAGTACATTCTCGCTATTCGCTAATGTAATTTTTTGTTCAACTAATATTATGTTACTTGTTTGATAAATTTTTTACTTTGCACCACCGAAATTTCAGTCTTGATTCCGGCTATGCCTACAAGTCTGGGTTCGGCACTTTATTTTTAATTATAAAAAAAGTCTAAAATATTAAAACCTTAACATTAGATATGTTGGGACAAATTATTCCAACATGCGGTACCCAGAGAATTTGGCATTACCCTCTAGCAACTCAGCATATACCAGAAAAATTTATTCCCAAATGAATCCCATTGCACATAATGGTAGAATTTTAGATAAGCTTAAAAAATTGGACAACAATAACAAGTATCACACAATTATACTTCATCGATCAAGGGCATCGTTTGAGATGTCCTGAAAACACAATTGTGGAGCATTTATAATGCCAATCACAACAAATTGAAAAGTGCTCTGTTTGTTCTCTTTATTCCTAAACCGAAGACATCCGCCAAAAGGGTTCGCTTGATGATGGTTTCAACTGGTATTGGAATTTACTTCAGTATCCCCAGTAATCATTTCTAATTTCATCATCAAACTTCTTCTTCAGCTCTGGATGCTTCGTAAAGTATTCTTCAGCTGTCATCGTGCTAAGCTTTGCCTGTCAAATAAAGACACGGATGCAAAACAATGACTGAGAGATGATAGATGAACAAAAGCCAAATGTATGACACTTCACGATGTGAAATCAGGGTACAGAAGGAAAGATTAGTTAAGCAATGGGTTTATTACCTTTAATTCTTGGACATCTGCAATTTCTTTTTCTAATCTTTTAGACTCTAGTACAGACTTCTCCTCGGCTTCTTTCAGTTCTACCATCTGTGAATTTTTAAGAAAAAGGTTTTATAATCAAATCTCGTAAATTAAGATGAGCTTCTTTCATATATAAGGTATTACTAGGGCATGTGGAACTCATAGATATAAGCTTTTATAAACAATTTACAGTTTTAATCATCATTGTAAATTTTCTGCATCTTTAACAGATACAAAAAGAAAGAACACCATAACAGATGGTAAAAAACATAAGAATTCCATGCACATATACATATAAGAACTTCTTGAAAGATGGGAAATAACATAAATAACTTCATGCACTAGTAGATATAATAAAAATTTCAGGTTTCATTATGATCTCTCACCAGAGCGTCAAACTTGGGTTTGTATTGAGGAGTGACATTGTCCACATACTTGGGCACCTCAACGCCTGTCAGCCAGAAATTAACACAGTGAGCCCATATCTACAAAGAAATAATAACAACTAGTAGGTCCATAATGAGGTCAAACAAAGCCAACTGACTCGAGAAATTGAAGAAGTGACTACATTTAATGTGAAAAATTCCATGGGCTTTAACTAATAAACCAGAGATCATAGAGCTTTCAGTTCTAAGAAGCAGCTTTTTGCAAACATTGTCTCTCAACTCAATTGACGTGGAGATTAACATACTATCACAGTTGCAAGAGTTGGAACCTTCTTGGTTCAAAAAGAGGTAAAACTAAGCATGCCAATTGCGATTTATTACGTCCAAAACACCATATGAAGTATCAACTACGATTTCTAAAAGGATCAAAACTGGATTTCTGGTCCTGGCATGGCATCATTTGAGATTACGATTGCTTATTTGTAGCCACAAATGTTATTTGGAAAGATTTAGTTCCCACTGGAGAATAAATGAAGAAACCAAATTATGATTCCAGATTCTGGCCACTTAGCTACAGTTATTAGTATATTACTCCCTTGTCCCATTTATAGGGAGATCTGCATTTCCTTTAAAATTCCAAAACCACTCAATTTTAGGCGAGCAATCTGTCATATCATAGGCACAACATCATGAGGGAAGCATGGAGACCGTGTCAAAGCAATGCAGGTGAAGGGCATATCCTGTTGTAAGAGGGATGACTGGTAGATTTCTTTACATTTAAATATTCAACAAGATGGTTACAGCTTCTCAACTAACAAATAAACTTCTAAGAAACCGATCTCAAGTGCCAAACAGAGTAGTCTATCAGTCTCCAAATAGATTATACAACTTATGTTCCAATTTGTGTGAGCTAGTTGTCTTTTCCTAGTCTAATGCAATAAGGCCTACAAAGTAACCTTGAAACTGAGTATAATTTCATATGTTTCATTAGTGCATACATTTCCACATGATTTTTTTTTTATTCAGCATTGTATGTTTTACATGTCGAATCGATAATTAAGTTATGGACAAGACTTAGTCAAACAACAACAGATTTCTCAAAGAAACAATATCATAATTGTAGTATATAATAGCACTTAAGAGTGAGATAGACAACCACTTACTTTCATAGGCCTCCTTATACATGTCAACCAAGCGTGGACCAATGCCCTTCCTGTAATATTCCCAATCAATAGGCTCTGGTTCCTGCATCATATTCGAAAAGCTTCATTATCAGAAAATTAAATACCACAATTACATATATACTCCCTCCAATCCAAAACAAATGTCTTTCTAGACATTTCACACAAATTAAGAAACAATCATTACATTCACACTTTCCATCTATGCCCCTATAAACCAATCATTAATAATCCAATTATCACTTAACTATATAATGCAATCATTACTTTTTTTGAGTTATTCTATGCAACTAGGGATATTAAAGGAAAAAGTGGTCTATTATACATTGGTATATGTAAAAAGACATTTGTTTTGGATATTGTTGAAATGTCTAAAAAGACATTTGTTTTGGATTGGAGGGAGTATCTCTTAACTAAACATTTGTTACGAAAGAGCGCGAAAACAAGATTTTGATCGAACCAAAATACGGGTATAATAGAAACCCAAGCCATTTCAGATTAACCAAAACCCTACACTCACAATCATAATTTCAGATCAAATTCAACGAAAACCTTAGATTCCAAATCACCACTTCAGGTCAAATTCAACAAAGACCCTATACTCCCATTCATCATTTCGATCAAATTTAATTATACCCCTAGACTCAAAATCATCATTTCAGACAAAATTTAATCAAACCCCCAGATTTCCAATCATTGTTTCAGATTAATTTCAATCAAAACTCTGGACTCCCCCATCACAGTTAAAATTGATTAAAAATCATATATTCCCAATCATCATTTCAAATCAAATTTAAGTAAACCCATAGATTTCCTATCACAATTTCAGATCAAATTCAATCAAAATCCTACATTCCCAACCATCATTCCAGATCAAAATTTAATCAAAACCCCAGATTCCCCATCATCACTTCATATTAAAAAAAAAAAGCAATTAAAAGCCATATATTATCCAATAACCATTTCAAAAAAAAAGTTCAATCAAACCCTTTGATTAGCTAATCACATTTCAGATCTAATTGATTCAAAAACCCATATCCACAATCATCATTACAGATAAAACAACCCCTATTTCTAAAATCATCAACTCATAACAAATTCAATCAAACGCCTAAATTCAAACTCAACAATCGACACCATAAACAATAACACGAGGTATTAGAAAAATAAGAAAACAAAACCTGGCTAAACTTGGTCTGGAGCTGAGAGTTGACTTCGTCAAATGCACGACGGAGACCAGAAAACTCCTTCTTGGCCTCGTCGGAGATGATGAGCTTGGCCATACCATCCCAATCGATTGTCCTTCCGGCCTTGAATGCCACGTCAACTATCTTCTTCCCTGCTCCGCTCATTTTCTGGGTTTTCGATTTCTATGATACGAAAAAATTGGTTCTTGATCCTAGGTTTTATTGTGATGAAGTAGAGGGTGACTATGGTTACCAAACAGAACGAGTGGAGGCTAGTTATGGATGTTCATGACTCATGAGTGGAGCCATATCGAGCAGGCTCACTGGTCTCGGTTGGGGCAAGTCGAAGCTTGAAGATCCGTGGAGGTAGTATTCGGCTCACTCGCTCGGGAAGCCAGCTTGATAACTCGTCTTTTAGATTATTAATGTATACATATAGAATATGTCTTGATAATTCGGCGAGATTGAATTAAGAGTAAAAACAATGCATTGACGAAAGAGTCACATTGAGGCTCGCCCAAGCTCGATATAATTAAGTGAGTTGGTGTTGATTCGGCCTAAACAATCGACGAACCGAGATTAAAAAAAAAAATCCAAATTATAACTTGGCTTATATCATGATCGAGGTTTGGATGATTTGGGTACAAAATGAACCGAAAATGTATTTATACTCATTCCATTTCAGTACAAGAGATTATAGCTCAAAAGTAATTCATTAAGATTATTAGGTAACGAGGAATTTTTTGAGAGATAAAAACATTAACTAATAATAATACGAGATTGAACTTTATCAACCAATAAAAAATTATTTTGTCGTGTAGAAAAATGCCTTAAATCCTAAACGACTTGAAGATCATATCATTTTCGATTTTAGAATTATTTTGAGTTATTATACACAAGTTTTTTCGAGTCATCTGCCCACTAGCCTTCTTCGACAAAGTCTCCCACGTCAAACACCGCCCCCACCAACCCAACCCCACCCCTGTTCCACCGATGTCAGCCGATTACCTCCCGGCGGCTCAACTGACCTCCAGCGGCCGCCCGATTCTCCACCGAGACGAAGTCGAATCCTCACTCCTCTCCTCCGTCGACGTCCTCTCCGAAGAAACCCCCACTTTCCCGCAGCTCAAATCCGCCGTCTTAATCCTCACCACCCACCGCCTCATCTTCCTCCCTACCAACACATCATCAGCTCTATACATCCCCCTCTCCTCCATCACCCATATCTTCTCCCACAAAAAGTCCTTAAAGTCAATGTTCGCCAGTCCACGTGTCAGGTTCCAAGCTTCCGCCACCTCCGATGGGAGAATCATCGCCGTTGAAAATTCAAGGGTTAACCAGTTCGTGAAATCGATTGTGATCACGTTGATTGTGAGAGCCAAAACTGATCCGGAGGTGTTTTTGGAAAAGTTTTGGGAGGCGTGGAGGGGGAGGGCTTGGGAAGCATCCGGGTCGGGGTCGGGTCCTGATTCACAGTCAGGGAAGAGAGCGGAAGAGAGTTTAGCTATTAAAATGCCGGTAGTAGGGGTGGGGGGGATATTGAGGAGGGAGCAAGAATTGTGGGAGAATACTGATAAGAGCTTGCAGGATGCTTTTCAGGACTTGAATGCTCTTATGGTATGTAAGTGTTGATCAAATTCGGACTTTTCTGTTGCCTATGATCTAGTAGAGGGGTTTATGTTTTGTGTTTATGATCTACATGCTGAAAAGATGAAGCACTAAAGAATGCAATACTACCTGTCTTAACAAGATTGAATTTTTCTGGATTTTGATGGTTGACTTTCTAAAGTTTGAGCTCTGAGTACTTTATAAATGTTGGGTAGTATTGGTTACGAAGTCTGTTCATTTTGAAGCATCGAGAGTCGAACTGCACAATCTTTAGATTAGTAGCAGCCAATTGTTCTTCTCTTATGACATACATGCATATACCACTTCTATATATTGTATTTATGGAACTGATCATTATGTGGCTGTACAAAACTTTAGAATGGGAGAGTATGCCAAGATCAGGCTCCATCTGTGTCATTAACAATTACGTTGTTTCTAGGTTGTGCTTATGATCTTTTAATTAAGATATGATGCTTTTGATTAAGTTATTGAACAGATAATGTTGTGATAGTTGTTTGAGAGTCAGATATAGACTTCAATTGCTGCTTCACGTTCTAGATGGAACCTTTTGGATTCATAGTTAGCTAGAAAATGACCTGATAGACTACCGACATCATCGTCCTCAGTTGGCAGCATTATGCTTTGGTGCAGTCAAGCATGTCCATGTCCATTTTTACGTGTTACTTCAACTTTCTTATCTGATCTCATGCAAATGAGTGTGCAAAACTGGAAATCACAGATAAAGCTAAAGAAATGTACATTATGTATGGCATGTCTTTGTAATCACAAGAAAATGGAAGTGGAAACTGAAAGTCAATATGTTATTGAAAATCACAGAGTAAAGCTAAAGAAATGGTAATGCTGGCAGAAAAAATGAGGCTTAAGCTTCTCGCAGGATCGAATAGTCAACCGGGTGGAGCCAATGATGAGGAGATGGGTACTAAGGAAGAGATGCAAGATTGGCTATTAAGTGTGGGAATTGTGTCTCCAGTTACAAAAGAGTCTGCTGGAGCTTTATATCATCAGCAATTATCACGTCAGGTTTGTATTCTGCCTGTCCTTTCTGTTACTGATTGCTTTTCATAGTATGCTTAGGTAATTGGCTAGCCATATTTATTTGAAAATTAGCATAAGTTAAAACTGTTACTCTTTATAGTTTCCAGAAGTAGCTATCCTTTAACTTCTCATAACAATATATTTATCGACCCACATCTGCTTTTCAAATTGATTTTTGGAGTAATTCATGCCAATTTTTTTGGATAACCTGGAGCATGGGAGTCACGAAACAGATGCATCTCCACTGTATTATTACATATTTACACATATTTCAAATTGTTTTCTAAGATTAGTTTATTGCTTTTTAGCTGGCAGATTTTGTCAAAAGTCCTCTAGAGAGATCAGGCGGAACTTTAAATCTTATTGATGTGTACTGTCTCTTTAATCGTGCCAGGGGCACAGGTACCGAGATCCTACTTATCATTTGTACATCTTTTCTTACCGTTTTATTATCTTGTTTTCATTTTGAAACTTACTTTCTTTTACTTTAATTTTGTGCCTTGTCAACGCAGAATTAATCTCACCTGATGATTTGCTACAAGCATGTTCTCTATGGGAAAAGTTTGACGTGTAAGAGTTATCCTGAATATTTGTTACTAAACAAAAACTTTATTTCCTTGATTTTTCTATATTTGTTTTCAACCATGATAACACTAAGAAATGTAAAATTTTAACTTTAACAGTCCGTTTATGCTTCGGAAGTTTGATAGTGGGGTTAAGGTCGTTCAAAACAAGACCCACAGTGATGATGAGGTTAGTTTACTTAAATCTATATTTATCAACATAGCTATAGATCTTTATAAAGGTGTGGGCGTAGATCTTACTAACTACATTAGTTGATGATTATACATTTTCCTACTATAATAATGTATTGATCACTTGCTGCTCATAGATGATTAAGTATAACATGCTTATTTGGGGCGAATAAATATCAATTGCAGGTATTTTCTAAAATTAAATCGTTGGCATTAAAGGCAGACATATTACGTAGCGGCCTAAGTGCCAGTGATGCTGCAATGACTTTGGGCTTTGCTCCAGCTCTAGCAAAAGAGTATCTGCTAACTGCTGAGAGTAAAGGTATATACAGTTAGAAAGCAAATTAAGCAACATTTTGTTCTCCGAGATATTTACACCAATACCCGCTGTTTACAGGATTGTTGTGCAGAGATGTCAGCCCTGATGGCTTTCGCTTTTACATCAATTTTTATCAAGAGATCAGTGTAGACGACATGTTCTTGTAAGTAATAGTCTCTCCCCCTCTATAACATACTCACCTATGACTTTTGGTGGTCAACTTAACAAGCTTTGAGGCCATGATCTACACAAGTACAACTTCGCTTTGCAGCAAAAAATCACTATCTCAAAAGAACTTCATATGTGTAACTTGATTCTTTCATCTATCATTTACATTTTTGCTCCCTTCAAACTTCCATTTATTAGTACGAGTGTATGTCACTGACACTTAACTTGACATTGCAAATATGACAGCCTCTTGACGTAGTCACTCTATTTTCAGGCAATCCTAGATACTGTTAAGTTACCTTAATTGCTAAAAATATCAATTTTTATCTGCTTCACTCTCTTATCTTCTGCGTATCAGGTGATACTTATCCACATGAATTTGACCATATATGTTTCGCTCTCTAAAGTCGAAACCAATCTCTTGCATTGTAATTCATATACCTCTCAACACTTTCTTGAAGACCTCTAAGTTGTCTTACTAAATATTACTCCGTACTTTTAACCTTAGTTTGTTTAGGTTAATTTTGAACACTAATTTAAGATAGCTGCATTCTTTCTCTTGTACCAACAGTGACTGAAATTATTTTTGTCTGTAACTACGGAATAATGTTGCACTTGTGATCCTTGATGGTCCTCCCATCCGTGATCTCATGATAATGTGTTAGAAACATAAAAGAGAATTAATATAAGATCTTAATAAATTTCAACGGCTGAATTTCTGATAATAAATTGTTTCTCACGGACAGGGTGAAAGATTACGGGACCTATTCCACGTGGATCAATGCTGCTTCTATATTGAGGTTCTATATACTTTCTCTATTGCTGAATCTTCACTCAAGATTTTTTAGCCTTGCTTTCTCATTTTTCTAATGCTGTGCCAGGTGAGGTCTCAGGGAAGGTCACCTTGTAACATTGAGCATCCCTCTTCTAAGAAAAGGTACAGGGAGCTAAATTGTGATCTCTGAAAGTGGTATAAAAAATGGAATGGAAGTCATTCTAAAAGCAACATTATTGAGTTATTTGTCGATACACATTGTATTCAAGATCACAAAAAAGTGGACGGTAGAAAGGCAAGTACATGACGAGTTGAAGGATTATTTATTGTAAGTTTTGTAATAGTGGTTGTTGCTGCTGCACTTACAGTAGAAAGAGGCAACAACAAACTTCCCAATTTTCATTAATAAAATGACATACCAAATTTTCTTTATCTCAAGTATGGTATCAATCCTATCATCTTTTCAGTTTCATGTCTTGGCTTTATTGCATTTTAGTTGCATGAGATGTTAAGTTTAAGTACTGTCTATCAACTCCCAAGTGATCAAAGAAGAGTAATCAACAGAACCCAAAGCGACTTTTCTTTTCCCTTCAAGTTTACCTACTACTATACCGAAGTCAATATGATCACCACACATGAGCAATAAGCAAACTTAAGCTAGTAGATGGAAGTGCATACAATGATTCTTCTGTTCTATAAGACGGATTTGGCAAGTGCTATCGGAAATAGGTAAGAGTAAGGCGCAGAAATGGAGAACACAGAGAGTTATGCAACTACATAGAAATGGTTTTAGTTTAAAATATTATGAACTGATACTATACACTGACAATTACAACATGTATTTTCTACAAGTCACAGAATATTCTATTAGTTTACAACCTCCGTAGGTACCAATATTATGAAAAGGTACAGCACGATAAAATATAGCCAGAGAAGCTTAGCCGAGAGAACCAGGATCATGTGCCCTAGGGTGCTTTGTTTCATGTTCTGACGTGAGAGTTTCATTCGCAACTCTTTTAAGTCGAACCTGCAAACAAATTGTTATGAGATATTAGAAAAAGGGAAGTTCTTCTTGATTGAGTTTCAATGTACAGTAGGTGCAAACCTTCTCATGAGTGGGCTGGTAAAAGTGTCTGATCAATATATTCCTGCTCTCAGATTTTATCACTGAAAATCACAAAGCATGTTATCAGATGAATGTAGCAACTAACAACAGCTCAGTAAACTTAAGAAATAATTTTGATGTTGGATACATGACAGATCTAGAGGGCTAGTCTATTGGAGTTTCATGACCCCGTCAGAATAGGAGTCATGGTACTGAAAAAAGTGCTTCCTGTTACACCACATTATGCTTATCAATTGTAAAAAAAACCTGAACGTGAACTGCTACCGAACCAGGACAAGAAACACCAAATGTAATGTTGGTGATCCAATAATGCTTACTTCATTATATTAAAAATGGCAGTGACAAAGGGATAAGGACTTCTACTATATGCAAGGCACACATAACCATGAGAAACAAGATAACTTTAATCGAGTTAACAAGTACAACAACGGATTAATTGGCCACAAAAAGTCGATATGGTAACAAACTACCATATCCTTCTTCAATCTTCCCTACCAAAAACTGCAGACTGCAATATATTTTAATGACTGACTTGTTCCGTTCAAAGATTAAACTTTATGTACACGTACATCCAGTTCACTGTGTCTCTAAGGGAACTTATTCCCGAAAGAAATGAGCTTGATCATGTAAGATGGGCAACCTATGAATAGGAATCGAAAGCCTAAAACAAACTAAAAGGAAAATATACAGTACGGGTTTATCTTGAACCAGGGGTCAAATGTTTGCCCCAGTACACCAGCAAAAATACTCATTGATAAATCTGCTCAATCTTAAAAAACTTATGCTTCTTTATTGGTTCTGAAATTTTCTTTACAGGGTGGATCGTTAGTCAGCAGCCATGAGCAAGTAGAGGGGAGGGGGGTGTTCGATGTAGAAAATTTGAACTTGACATAACCAGAAAACAAACGGTGCAAGAATATAGCTAACACTATCTAAATGATGGTCTACAAAGAAATAATACAAATATAGAGTATAACCTTGATCAGGCGGAGGCTGAGTGCGGTCATGAGTAGGGTGGTAAGTCACAGGCGTTGCTCGCTGAATGATATAGAGTAGTGATATCAGTAAGAGTGCAGCAATATAAAAAGGCGATGCTAAAGATGTTATGAAACAATCAAAACTTTCAATGCAATAGAGAAGATTGGACATAATCTTACAGTGGGTTTCGAGGGATCAGAGGGGGAAATCTCGCTGAAATTTTGAGGGTCATAAGAAGGCAAGTCACCAAGAAATGAACCCATAAATGCTATCCGGCTGACTATTCAACAACGCGACAACAAAGAAAGAAAAGTCGTTAATTAGAAGATAGACTTCAGTTCGTCTCTGGCTTCGATTTTGCCTTCTCATACATAAGAAGCTTTAACACTACAAAATCATAAACAAATAGAACAAAGCAAAAAAACGAAGTACTCAAGAAACAAACCCTCTCTTCCTAGCTAATGGGGGAAGACACTACCACAAGGTAAATACATATTAAAATGGTCAAGTGATTTGACACCCTTTATTTAATAAAGGTCGTTAAATTTTATTTTACAACAACACGCCCCAATGCCTCTAAAACAGTCCCAACTAAGCAAAACACGGGGTCGGATAATATGCAATTTTACTCATATCATAATAAGAGGAGTAAGTCTATTATTTCGATAATCAAAATTACAATCTTTCTAACCTTAATTCACACACACAACTTCATTTTGAATCAATATTCTCAGCTATTAATAGTAAAATACACGAAAAATACGATCTTTTCACATATTTTTCACCGAATATTACACAACATAATAATATTTTGTGTGTGTTAATTATAGCTACATATGCACCAGAAATCCCCAACAGATCATAAGATGTATTACAACTCGAATACAATCAACTTACCTGAATTTGTTGAAGCTGAGGTGTAGAATAAGACGAATCAGCCCGGCCCGTTATTCTCCACCGGCCGGCGGGAGGTTTCGGACGTAGATTTATTATTCGGTTGGAGCTTTTATTGTATCGAAAAGTAGATTTTTATCGAGTCGGTTTGATTAGAGTTTTAGGTAAAAACAACTTTTATAGAACGAGTTGTTATATACACATAACGAAACAGTGTTGAAAACTATTGTGCCTTTCAAACAGGCAAGATAAAGAAGCGAGCTCGAAATAAGGCCAACCATGAAAACACATATTTGTACTCGTTAAGGACCAATTACTTCGCTCGACTCGATACCAAACTCAACTCATACTTATTGTCTAATTACTTCGATCATTGGACATATGAGTCTTATTGTACTTTCATTATATTAACCGTTTCAAACTGACTTTTTCAGTCACACATGTTTTAAAAAGTATCCATATAGTACTTCCGTTAGATTGATCGCTAGTTTTGACAAATTACTAGGAGTAAAATTGTCCGCAACTCATTAGGTAAGTTTTCGATCTTAATAAAAAATTTGGGACAAATATTTATGTTCAGACGTCTTTAAAATAATATACGATTAAAAAAATGGCAAATAAAATTCAAAAAAAAAAACTAAAAAGAAAATAAATACTTCTAAAAACATAAAAATTACATAAAAATTAGTTTAGAAAATTTTTACCAAGTAGTATGTGTTTTGAAACACATGTGATTGAAAAAATATCACTTTGAAACATGTGTAATTAAAATATTTATGATCGAACGTGTTGCACGTCATTAACCCTTATTAATAAGCAAGATCAATAAAACATTTTAAATTAATCTTCTTCCCCAAACAAAATTAATCAGACAATTTCATATTTTATTGTAAAAGATAATATAAACAATAATAAGCTTATTTAAAAAGTTAAATAAAGTTATAGGCAAAATAATAGTCCGTATATGTAAAAGTTTCTAATGGTAAGTTTCTCACTAAGTGTCATCAACATGAATCATGATCACTATTGAGGTGCTCACTTTTTTCTCTGCATGCTGCTTAATCTTATGTCATTATACTTACCACTCTGATCTAATTACAACTGGGGGTCTGCACTAATTATGTGCAACTTTTACGACGCGATCCCGGTTTCAAATTCTTGCGAGGACAAGAACCGAATTTAGAAAAACGAGATCTTGTAAGCGCTTATGCGGTCAGGAGCTGAGTGTTATGCCCAGAAAGATTGTCAAGTTTTTTCGAATTTTATATATAAGTGAATGCATTCCAGAATAAGTAAAAGCTACATAAATGGAGATATTTTTTTACATGCTAAACGCTAATCCTTGATTGATTTATAAAACATGGATTTGCCACATGTTTTTTCATAGGAGAATTTTGATAAGAAAATTCACAACAAACGAACCTAAGGTTGCTCTTCTGTATGTTGAAAGAAAATAAGGAGCTAGAAATGTGGCTTGGTAATCTCCTAATAACATACCTACAAGAATTACCAACGCCAAAATGGCATATTGAATTTAACAGAATCTAGTTTCAAGAACCAGCTTAACCTTTAAACGGTTGTTGTCGTCGAAGATTGAGAAGTGGAATCCTCCTTTGCTGTGACTTCCTTTTCTGGGGCAAACATCACATCCTTGTTCAGGTCGAATTCGTAACCATAGGATGCACTGTCAAACATGAAATCGAGGCTGTCAGGGATTTCAATATCGCCAAACAAGTCTGACAGTGATCGTTCTTTGTCGTCCATAGGAATGATGTCAGAATCAGGAAGAGAGTGGAGTGCCAGATCCAAACATAAGTCCCACGGGTGCTCAAATTCATCCTCCTTTGAAGAGTCTTCCATCGCCATCATTGAGGTCTCCTGCTCGTAGGTTAGACCTACATACCGGGAGATAGCTGTTTCCTCTTGTAGGTGTGGAATCTCTTCAGGGAACTCTGCCGCAACTTCCTGCTTGATTAGCCCGTTCGGGTTTACATCAGCACAATCCTCTGCCTCAGCCTTCAAATTCTCCGCTGCCTCTTCCTCCTCGACCTTTTCTTCAGTGCTAGACTCCTCCTTCGAGGATGCTACTTCTTCCTGTTTGATGACCTCCTGATGTTCACCAATACACACCTCCGGTGTCTCTTCTTCTTTAATTTCGTCTCCTACTTTCGGTTCCTTCAGCTTGTCATTGCCATCTTCGCCCTCATTGTTTATGTAGTTGCTGATATGAAAATTGGTAACTGCATTTGCACCTCTATATGTAATAGCTGCCTTGTCATATGCAATCGCGGCTTCTTCTTGCGTGTCTGTTAATTACAACAACGTCAAGCATCAGACGCATGGACACCAAAGACAAACTCAAGAGAGTGACCATGTATTTCTAATCAACTTGGGAAGGTCCAAGGTAATTCATATTCACACTAAGGAAGCAATGCAAGACCAAGAATAGCACTCGCGACAAAATCTGAAAAATATGTTCCTTGAAGACGTAATGTTTCTAAAATAGATGGAAAATTTCATCTAGCGACGGATGCCCCTAGCCCCCGATAGTCCCACACATTACGAGCGAAAGATGTAATAAAAGTACGATCAAATGGGACCTATGCAAGCAGAAAACAAATAAAATCGCGGTGTGTTCGAAGATGCTAGCATTATGACATAACTCATTATATTATTCAGAAGTATCAGATTTGACACTCAAATATGTGTGATATGAATAAAACAAAGTAGAGTAATATTAAATATATATTCCAGATGTAAAAAAGATAAGTGAAGAGGTTGTTAAATTAGTGAATGAGTCAAATTCTGACATAGTCACGAGGTTAGATGATAGATGTATGGTAAAGCTAAGATCTGGTTACCAAAATGTGCTAAAATAAACTTCCACTTGAAAAGGGTTGAGAGTGAAATTCCAGATGCATAAATGTCATGCTCAAAAGGCTGCCTTTTGCCAGACCCAAATCACCCCAATTTTAGATTCTGTATCTACTCCAAATCAGATAATAACATAGTCATCCAAAATCAAACAGACCCTACACTACTATGAATCTCAACTTGGTTATAATAATCTTAATAATGTTCAAGCTGTCTTGTCGTAGGGCTGAAAACGACTAGAAACGAGTCGAGTCGAGTCGAGTCGATAAAATAAAGAGTAGGGTATTATGCCGCTCCTTAAAGTAAATATCCGGTTCGACCCTTTTATTACCTGACTGGCCGACTCCTTAATGCAAAATGAAAAAAAAACTTATTTCTAGCAAAAATAAAAAATACAATGATAAATTTGGATATTCATAATTACATAAACCTTAATTTGAATTAACATATTTATTAAATTTATTAATTTATTTTTGATAATTTATTAACGGACCGAGCAAAAATTGAGCGAGCGAAGTATTTCTGATGACCACAACCTTAGGCTCGTACTCATTGGTTTAATGGTTTTGCTTCCTGAATTATCGTTCATGATCCGACACTAAATTTTTTTCATCAAATTATAAATGATTTAGTTTAATGTTTTAGTAAGGAATCGGAGGGAAAGGTGGGAGTTCTAGGACTTCGAACATCTTTTGTAACGGGACACACACAACCACTACTCGTAGATACTATATTTCTATGGGGGGATTCTGACTACTCTAGCTAGGGAGGTAGCTATTACTGTGGGTGAGATCTGCCCTTGGGGTTTGCTTCATTTGCTTAATTATTCTTATAATTGCATACTCTAACCAAATACAATAATAAGAAGAGATCTTGTAGGGTACTTAACTTCAAAAAACAATATTAGTTTCAAAGGAATATGTCATCAATTTTTTAGTCTGCAGAGAAGTCTACTTTTTCGTACTGATCACAAGATTTGTGTACAATATTAAAACCAAGTCAGCACGAGCCATGGTCAGCTTTAGGACACTTAATTTGTTAACATGACAAAGCCACAAATCTTTTTCGGTACATAATTTTATTGACTTATAAATTTATTATAGGACCACCCGAAGCCCGCTCGAAGGCTTCACCTAAAATCTGAGCCGAATGGAAACCGGTAACTAATCGGTCAAATTCCATTTTGAAAGATTAACAAGACAATAAACCAAGCCGGTTCGATACTCAGCTTGGTATTATATACACCAAACCAGACTATGTATTTTATGAGACTATGCTTATAGGTATACGTGTTAAACGAATCGGGCCCAACGGATAACTGCTCGGCTAAAATCAATGATAAGAAGAAGAGAAGAAACGTACTGTAAGTTCCCAAGTAGAGATATTTGTTGCCAGAAACACGCCCAATGCGTGCCTCCCAACGTCCATTATGGTGGTGCCTGTCCAAATCCAACCATTTTTTGGTCAAAATTTATTTTTTCCCCCAAATTAGATAAGCATAAAGTTGATGTATAATGTGAATGATTAAATTTCCCACATAAATGTTTATTCAGCGAGTGTGCTTCATGATCATGACCCACCAAATGTCCCACTTTATAAACATAACAACAATTGCATATCTTACTAACGGCCACATGATCGAATTATTTTTTTTTAAACGCGAGCGATGTTCAAAAGTGAATTATCCTTTAAACGCGAGTGATGTTCAGAGTAGTTCGATTTGACGGGTGTACTCGAAAGAAACAGGAGAAGGTGGAGAATGTTCGAGTTTACCTAGCAACCCCACGAAATTTCGAAACACCTCTAGAGAAGCCACTACTCAGCCGCCGTAATGATGCTAAATACTCTTCCTTTGACAATTTTTGCATCTCTACTATCTCATTTGAGTACTTCTCAGCCTACAATTTCACATCAAAATTGCTACATTCAACAATTATTGCCATTTAATCAAATTTAATCCATTTATAGGAATTATAGCATTCACAATAAATGCTCTATAATCTAGCAAATTCAAATTTTAGGTGGCTAGATATATCATATATACCAATAGTATGGCTAATTCGTTTTAATTGTCGTTTTCGATTTTCCTATTACCAAAATAAAATAAAATAAAAATTATACCGGAAAATTAAGTGTAGTATCAGGTCCCCAGTACTTGAGTGCCGCAAGATCGTATGTACGGGCAGCTGCTTCTTCGTTGTCATATGCCCCTGCATTAATTAATTTCATTATTATTATTAATACTCAATACATTAACTCGTATTTTGTAACGGGCACCCGCAACCGCTAATCGAGTTCAAAAAATTAATAAATAAAATTGAAGTTTTAAATTGGACTTACCCAAATAAACTAAAAATTAGCAGCGGCAATTGCGTTCGTTGAACGTTGAGTGACAGAATCACCAAGAAGAAAAAAACAAGGTCAGAATAATAAGATTAAAAGCCAGAAGATATTATTGTTTATTTATAGTCTTAATCTTAACTAATTAAGATTGTAGATCTCCTTTATTTATATCTTAATACTTCTAATTTAACAAAAAAAAAAACTAATAATCCCATTAATTAAAATTGACATTCAATTTAGAAAAAAAAAAGAGTAAATACTTTGTTTTCCCTTCTTGTTCTGAATGTTGTTCCATGTACCCTTGTCCCACAAATGTGCTTCATATCTCCCTGTCCATCTATGCCTATAAATTTATACACAAATTAATAACTTGAAAGAATTTCACATGCATGCAATCAAAATTGAGTTACAAATAATTAAAAGCCAACATTAATTGCTAAGGTGGCACCCCTCTTTGGCTTAGAAGTGTGAAACGAGGCATTCGATAATATGTTACACTTTACGTGATACTTTAATGTAACACGGTGTTAATGTTACACTTTATATGACAGTTTTGGAATGTTACATTCCGTTAATATCACGAAATCGAAGCAACATTAATTACCTTGTGACACCTCTGTAAATGGAGCTTCTTTTGTTGGCATTATTGGCCCTGGTGGAATTCTCTGGTTTTTTCCTGACACGTTTAGCTCTTGACTGATGTACAGAAGGTGGTGGTGGTTGTGGTTGTTGCAGACCATCTTCAGCATTTTGTTTAACAATGCATGAATCCGAGGAAGAAGAGGAAGAAGAAGGTGATCTTGGCCTCTTCATATTTTCAAGAAAATGATAAAATTTGGTCTGTTTTTGGAATATATTTGAAGAAAGGGGGCAAAATAGACTTTGAAGAGTGAGAGAAGGTGGGTTGGTGTTGAAAGAGAGAATTGAGTTGAGTGTGTTGAGTTGCTCTTCTTTTTTTCTGCCAACCTAAAGTTGTTTACCAAATTAAGAATCCAAACACATAGCTCTATATGTATATATAGAGAGAGTAAAATAGGGAATAGAGTTAGGGAGAAATAAATGGTGCTACTCAAACTAATAATTCTCCATTTGAAGTTGTACTTTCTTGGGTATTATACTAATATGAGCATTGTAGACTAGTGGTTGGTTTAGGGAGAGGGGTCTCTCTTTAGGGTGGGGTGGTATTGGGGGTGGGGTGGGGTGGGGTTCTTACTATGGGTTACTTTTTCAACCATGGTCAATGTTGGTACAGTACTTGTTCTTGTAATTCTTCAATAGTAAAGAAAGGAAAGAAAGAAAAAATGAAATCATCATCCTAACGGTTCTTACGTGTTCATATTTTATAGAATATGAAAGATGTAATTGTGGAATATATTTCAACTGATCAGGAGAACTGGACATTACCTTTCAATATTTCAACTCAGAATTTGTTCCTCAAAAAGTCGTACCCATACTAAATCTTTTATGTATTAATTTATATGACATTTTTAAATTTGATATCATATGATAAAGTTGAAGTTGGAGGTCCTAATCATTCTAATTTTATAAATGGGGGTATTAATTAAGAGTTGAGAAAAGAAGTTTTAGGACATAAGATGTAGGGGAGGTTTAACATGGTTAGGTTGTTGAGTTAGTTGAACTATAGGTGATGAGTAGTTTAACACTTGGCCTAGAGTCTCTGCAATAGAGCCAATTGGCTAAGTTTTCATGAGATTCTTGAAATAAAATCAGAGAAAGTTAAAAATAAAATGGAAATAATTTGTTCGAGTATGTTAAAGTTTGAACTGGGGAACTTTGGAAGTTTAAGTATGTTGATTGACACGTGGTTGGATGCATGTCTGGTGTTATAAATTTTATGGTCGAGTTAATTACCCTCGGATGTGGTGTGAAATTACAGGTCAAACCATTGTTAATGAGAAGCAATTAGTTGAAAAGAATGAAAATATGTAAATTCCCTAGTCAGCTAAACCGTCCATCATAAGTCAACGAGAGCAAATCTTAATTAGCGCTAGTGGTTAGCATGGGACAAATCATTAACTCATCCCAAGTTGTATTTGTTTGGTAGTATTGATTTGCAATCTAAAAACATGGAACCTGAAAAGTTGCATGTCATTAATGTTCACTCTTTTCCTTTATTTAATTGTCATTTATGAATAATTAATTTTGTATGGTCATATATTATTTTTAGTAATTAATAATTGTAATGTCATATTTTAAAAAAAAGTTGGTGAAAAAGTTGATTCGAAGAAATATGAAGACTTTAAACAAGTTTATCACGAAATATTTTTATTGGATTCGACTTGGTGACAAGCCTAAAAAATCAAGGTGTGACCTGAGTCCATCTAATGTGTATAATCAATTCGATAAATATACACATGTATTAAACTTGTCACTTCATGACCAAAAACTGAAACTGTACAAACAGATGCAATATTTCTTTTACCTTTTGAGACTATTTCGTAAGTAAATACAACTTCAGCTATCTTCATCTTGGGTATGCAAACCAACGGGTTCTCAAGCAAAACCTTATTCCTGTACATGTCTTTGCATTCAAGCATATAGTCGTATTCGTGTTTGTATTGGCTCGCGGCATAATGGACATGATTTTAAGGAGACGCCGCAATCTTTACAAGTCTAGCAAAATAATACAGACACAATGAGAAGAACAGAATTATCAAATGTTTCTGTAGATTTTGTAAAGGTTCCTTTATGCTACAATTTATGGTTCTCATGTTAACGCCAACGCTAACGTTTTAAATTCATTTTATCACATAAGCTTCAACTTATCCTACAAATTACAATTCCTACACCAATTTTAGAGAAATGGAAACACAAAGAGATAGTCGTTGGACTGTTATTTAGATTGATGTTAATAGATAATAGATTGCGGTTTTTGATGTTAAGTATATAATCATCTTTGCACACATTAGTAAATAGAAGTATAAATGCCTTACCAAATGACCACATCCAAAAGCCATATCTTTGGGGTTTGTCAAGCAGATAGGACAGACCTTCAAAAAAATAGACCAAAGCTTACTCGCGATCATAAAGATGAAGATTGCTATTTGCTAACTTCAATATGTATGAACCGAGTGGAGAATTACCTGTTGCTCGCATGCTGGAACTGTTGTATCACCTGGTGCAGAACTTGGAGGTTGAGTAATGGCTTTAACTGCATTGTCGTGCTCAGTAACTTCATGAGGAGGAGGGAGAGGTTTTCTTCGAGAATATGGACTTCTGGTAGAAGACAATGAGGGAACATTAAACGTGATAGGTTGCTCTTATTCGTATTGTGATAAACACTACAAAGGGAACATATTTTTGCCTTACTCTTTATATGGCAAGCTCAGGGTGGCTCTATACTGAAATGGAACTTCCATGAGTGCAGCAAGCGCAAAGGCTGTTTCTTTTTTCGCCATATTTGGGTTTTCAGACATTATTTTTGTGAAGTTGACAAACTGCATTATGGAGTGTAATGAATAATAGAAACCAGAAATCATCAAACAGAATCACAGAAAAGCATGACCGGCGTGACGATAATCGACCAAGGAAATTGAAACTCGACACTTCATCAAGCCACTCAAAATACTTTTTTTCATATACCTAACTACTTCAGAAACTGCAGGAATTTGTATGACAAAAATCATGCTAATCCATTACAAGGGCAGTTATCAGAAGAAAAAGTAAGAACCTTGAGATTGAAGTGAGCATTAGAATGCATCATCTGATGATTAGAGTGAAAATTCGAATCACAATTATTCTTTAGGTGGTACCTGAAAATTGTCGAATGCACGCTGGGGAATGTTATCATCAAATTGTTGCATTTCATCCCACGGTCCATCCCCCACACCAACGAGTATAATGGAAAGTGGATATTCACTGTATGATGTGCCATACAACAAGTTAGAATAAGTATGTTAAAATGACCTGAATCCAACAAATCTGATCTGACCTTGCAGCGACAATAGCATTGATGGTTGCCTGTTCTTGTGGACTAAGCTGTCCAGCTGGCAAAGTATCATTTCTGGTAACCTTGTTCCATATAAGAATAAGAGTCAGAAGCAAAAAGAGGAGGAGATAAGAGGCAATGAAAACTTAGGCGACAAATCTTTGTGGCAGCACATAACAAGCGAAAACAAATTATACAAACCTGACCATCTGCAATAATGACAAGGACGTGATATTGCCTACTGCTTTTTTCTACAATGTTGATTGCGGCATCTATAATTGGTGCGAATGAAGTTGGCCCTACAATTGAAGTGCAAAAGTTTAGAAGAAGGATTAGATACTACAACAGTAAAAGATATTGCTGCGCATTGGTCAAATATGATTAAAAACTCCTTGGAAAACGTGAATGCATAGCTACTGAAAGAAAAAGAAATCAACCTACTATTCTCTTTTTAGATGCATCATTTATTAATTTGCATGGATGTACAATCTTGCAGTGACTTATTGTCCGTTAACATTTGTTTCAGAAAAAAATTCCAGGACCATTGATACGAAAGCATAGTAAACTAACATACCTGCCAACTTCAAATGAGGAACAATTTCTCTATATCGCTTAAGAGCTTCCTCAAATCCTTCGCAGGGCCGATCATCAGGATAGAAACTGAAGACCCACTGATCATGTGTCGAAGCTTCAAAACAAAGATAGAATTGAATAGCATTCTAAAACATCACTTAAAGCTTTGGTTAGCTATAAATAATACTCCCTCATTCCACTGTATCTGTCATTTTTTCCTTTCAATGCATACTTCCTAAATATGGTCCAATCACCCCCACCCCCCAGACACTTCATCCTTTATTCTGAAAATTGCCAAATCATTAAGATGTAACAAAAAGCAATGGAAAATATGTTAAAGACCTAATACTCAAACTCATCGGTTGATTTTACAAAATCAATATGTGAGAAATGACTGGTATGGAGTGAGTAGACAACTTACAATCACCAAATCCAAAACAAGGTATCAAATTGTCTTCATCGAAAGGAGATAAAGTCCGCCCTATTATGGAGATAGCTTGCTCGTATGGGTTAGGCTGGCTACCAATCGCATGAAGGCTTTTCCTATGAAAGGAACGCTTCCCTACAGAAATTTTCAGGTGAGATGGTCTTTCATTAAGTAAAAGAAAGTTGAAGCATAGTTATGGTTGAGCAAACGATTCACCTGTCCACTCATTGCTCTTGGTAAAATCTATACCAAGGATTAGATTTGATGATTCAAGGCCTGCTTCTCTTAGTGAGTCTACAACCTGGGAAGGACAGTATCTTATATTGTTACAACTACAACCAAGGATCATCGTCCGGCAAACTAAAGTTTCATGAAAATGTAGACATTAAAAACGACACCATTAACAACTCTAAATGTCACCTCTACAAGTCGGAAAGCAGAAGTAATAACATAAGCCAAGCAAAATCCCAAGTCCCTTCCCCGGGATACAATTTCATAGTCTACTAGTGAAAAATAAGCATGGAAAAGAGCAGGAGACAATTTACATACTTGGGCTTATCAATTACTTAATCAGGCTAGCAGAGGACAAGTCAACAATACAAACTCTTCTAAGGAGTTGAAACTTAGATAGTTCATTAAAATATGCTTTTGCAACAACAAACACGCTAATTAACTGCAAATACTAAACCTCAGAATTCACTCCAGGTTTCGTCTTTCACATCAGTAACTAAAGTGACTTGATATCTGATACTCGTAGTAGAATAACTTAAATGGACAGTAAGCATAACTAAAACAATGAGATTTTTAGTGCACCTACAGAAAACGAGGAAATTCTTGTACAAGAAAACTGACATATATGGTTGCAATTTTGCAATAAGCCACAAAGATGAATACCTCCTCTAAGGAGCTGAAGTTATCAGCTATAAAGGAGGATCTTGGCTTCTTCGGCGTATCATGACACACCAATTTAACGGGGCATGAAGAAGCCTCGGGTTCATAGTTGGTTTCTCTTGAAGGTTTGCGTTCATAGCTAGCCCCCCTCGGGTGTCTGTCATACACAGGTGGAGGATGTTGGTAATATCCTTCAGAGTTACTTCCAGTCGGATTTCTCTCGTACACTGGTGGAGGATCAGGGTAATAAGCTCCTGAGGGGGCACCATAACCAGATGATTGATACAAGCTACCATCACGATTATCCGAATCAACTGACTCGCTATTCCCCATTGCCCCAAAGTATTCACGAATATATCACAAAAATCTAAAATGTATCCACAAACAAACTCAGCAATAAAATCCACAAGCCTGCAGCAATATCAACGTAGGTAAATGAACACCAAAAGTTTCTTCACGGTCATAACTATAAAAATGAAGTGAAACAAAGATTCAAAGCCAAACTACCAAAACTATGTGTCTATGTCCCAAGCAAAAACCAATAAACCAATTTCAACTATCTAAAAGATTACCATATGCACTTTGCTATACATGATGGAAAAAAAAGTCAACTCAACCAAACTTTTTTGTTTCTTCAAAATTCGACCTTTGTCATTGCAAGAAGTCCAACCCAAGCCTCGTATCTAGATAGCAAATAACATCGAATGCCCACTAAGATAATCCTGGCTTTCTAAATCAACTCAACACAAGCTCGAGAAAGATCACCACATGCACTCTGCTATACATGAAGGGGGAAAAAAGTCAACTCAACCCAACTTTATTTTCCTTCAAAATTCGAGCCTTGTCATTGCAATAATCAAACCCGAGCTTCGTATCTAGATAACGAATAACACTCAACCACCACTAAACCAATCCTAGTGGGTTAACTAAACTCAACACAAGCTCAAGAAAACAATTAATTACCAAAATAATAATTTACAAGAATATATACCTGGGTCAGAAAGTAGAAAATGGATAAATATGAGTGGAAGATAGATAAATAGATGAAGAACTTACAATAACATCTTTTTGGGTGATCGAGTTTTTGTTATATTAATTCAATTATTTAGTCTTTGTGAAGTCTTTCACGTTTCCCTTCGTCAGAAAACAACAGCTTAGTTGGCTGCCTATGCTAAATAACCAATAGTTGGGGACTTTTCTTGAAACTCTTTATTATTACTTCCCAAAACGTGCATATTTTTGAGTTTTTAATCAACAATTCACATTAAGTTGACTTGAAATATACGTAATATATAAAAATAGATGGATTCAATATCTGTCTAACATCAAGTTAAATGCATGTTAATCAGACATGATTGGTCTGAGCTTATAATGTAAGATTTAGACAATGACTAAAATAGTTTGACTTTTAGATTTGTGGTCAAGTCTTTTTATATACTCCAACTATATCTTACCTACACGAAGTCATCAACAAACATATAGGAGTATTTTACTTTATTTCTTTTTTTATTTATGGAGTAATTAATAATTATATTAATAACTAGTTGTTTTGAAATTTATATACTAGGCGGAAGAAGTTGAAGGGTGATGATTTGTATCTAGTAAATGTATAGTAGTCAAATGATGATTCTACATTAAAATTATCAAATGTGATACACCGTGACTTACGGACGTGGACTGATTTGTTATACACTCCAAAATAGTAAATTTGAGAAATGAAATTACTATGTTATCCCATGTTTACATGTATAATAGCCTAATAGGTGAATGAGTTCAGTTGAGGGTAAAATAATAATTTTACTCAAAAATAAAATATTGTTGTAACATATGTATAGTGTTGCCCCGACATGAAGTTATTGTAAATGGTGAAAAATAGCTAACAGTGTTGCCCCCACATGAAATTATTGTAAATGGTAAAAAATGCTAACGTGATTTTATTTCATTAGTCAAAAAGCGTAATAGATAATTAAAATATTCTTTTATGTAAAAATAGTTTTGAATATGTTATTCTTTTTAAATTGTACTATTTGATGAAGTTTTAAATGTTTATGGGAAACAATCATATATTGATTTGTAAAAGTGAAATAAATGGGTCGAAGTGGTATTTGTTTGCCTATTTTGTTATGTTATATTAAAGCGATAAATATTTTTGAACAAAAATATTATACTAAAACGATAAATAAAAATCAGTGGAAAAAGTAATTAAGAGAGCAATCGTCTGCCCATTTTGTTTAATAACATAGTGAAGAAGTGAGAATGGGGCTCAATTTTGGAAAAGAAAAGCAAATTAAAGGACTGACATTTTGTGATTATCTATGCGACTTGAATGTTTCCCAAATCTTGATGACTCTGAAGTCTTATCTTTGAAGACCCAACCAAACGGAGAATATGTACACCACTAAAGGCCGTGCTAATGAACAAACTTTTGTGGCCGACTCAAGCCAATTTCTCTATCTATGTATTGGTAATGACCCATCTACTCTATTTGATTTTAGGGTTAATGGTCGGGACCTCACTTACTTTTATCCAATAATATCAGTTGATCATTTAGTATTTAAAGGGTCTCAGTTGATCACTTATATTTTAAAATATATCTCAATTGATTTATTGGCTATTTTTCTTGTTGGTCGACGCCCGATCAACGCACTTGATGACCATTAGTAAGGGTTTTCTTGTTTTTTTTCATGTCGGAATTAAGCAAACAAAATTGAAAATTAAAAATAAACTCAAAACAAACCCTTAATTTCGACATGAAAAGCCAAAAAAGCCCTTGATAATGGTCATCATAGGCGTTGTCAGCCGGAAAAATTTGCAATAGATCAACTGAGATAAATTTTAGAAGGTGATTAATCAACTGAGACCCTTTAAAAGCTAGATGATCAACCAGTGATATTGTAGAAAGTTAAGTGATATCCCCGATCATTAATCTTTCATTTTATATACTCTATCTATATATATAACGAAAAAATTAGTTGTGCCGTATGGTTGTACTCGAAGATGAGACTTGAATGTTACTATACGAGTTGGATGGAGTACATAATGTTGTTGCTTGTTGGATATACATTTCCAACACATTTAAACGACTGCATGCAAACCTATGCATGAAATCTTGTTGGATAGACATTTCCAACAAGATTGTATGTGTTGGATACGTCTTGAATTGATAAACGGAATTATAGAATCATCATTTACTAAATCAACACATATTTCATGTGTTTGATAAGGATAAAAATGGTACAATTATGTATCGTGAAAATCAATGCAATGAGAAGATATCCACCCCTAATCGGAGTATATGATAAGTTAGTTAGACATATTGAGACATGAATTGATTGGGAAGATGGTCAATGCACATTTGAATTCCTCAACTTGATTGCCCACACAACTGCCATAGTTAGTTTGAATTGTTAGATTTCGGTTTTAGAGGTATGTTGATGCAAGTTTAGGGGAACCTGGGGGGGTGCTTTGGGTTGAGCGGTAGTAATGGGTATGTTACTATTCGGCTTAACGATGCTGTTGTGGTTGAAGCTATCACGCTAGAGTATGTGGCAGCGGTATGTTAGATAACCAGCTTATACAGATATCCCTCCCTGCCTCTCCGGCGAATGATGTCACAAACAAATTGAAAGATGAGTAAAAATAATTAGCCTTCTATAGCAAAGGATTATGTCCAACTTACAACTTTCTCTATAATTTATGATGATAGATCATATGAATTCCCCCCTCCAAGAAATAGGAGGATCCTTGAGTAGTAGATGGTGTGCTGTCATGCCTGATACAGTCGGCTCAAAACTCCTATAACCAGTAACGCCCATGGATGATCAGTTGGCACTGGTAGCCTGAGGTTAATGCCTGTATATCATTCAAATAAGACTCATATCGCCTTCTCAAGACATGATAAGTAAACTTCAACAAGCACTGTCATATAATAAACACCAATGTTCTGCCACTTTTCGACGAACATTCCTCTGATGATTGATCCCTTAAGTTCAATTTTATTTTGTGGAAGTCATCATGTATGCCAACGAAATGTTAATGTTTCCCTTCTCCACAACTTAATAGCATCCTGCCTGCAAGCTTGCCCTTTCGACAGGATGGCACTGAAAACGTACCTCCATATTATGATAAGACCACATATTAACAAAACTATTGCATCCTAATTCATCAAAAGTAGAACTTGATCACAAAAGACTAGTTTGTGAACAAAACCTATTAGACAAACACCGTCACAAGAAGAAGATGAACAGGTATTATATGCAGTAAATTTTGTACGAGAAACATATCATACTCATTAGTTAAATAATAAGCTCAGTTATACCATATAATTTAAAATCATCAACAGATCTATGTGTATCACAAAATTACTAAAAAAGCCGAGTCCAGTGTACTTACAGGAAGGTGTCCATGATCTTATTGGGTACCATGGCTCTACAATAGAAGCAAAATGCACTCTGTTTAACACCCATAGAGCCTCCTAGATCTGGGAAGCAATTTAGGAGAACCGGAAGTCATCGTAAAAGCAGAGGCAGATGTAAGGCAAACCAATTACAATCACAAAGAAGCTAACAAGGTTGTTTGACTTAAAAGAATCTTACAGTTCGTTCTTTTTGAAGGATAATTCCAGAAAAGTCCAATTTTCCGGCTGGATTCTGAACTGACATCAGGAAAAGGTGAATGGATCTTCTAGAAGTCCATATTTTAGCATTATCTCTTGCAGCTTAAACTGTGCCATGTTTCCTGGATGCTGGCACCAATTTCTTCTATATCCAAAGACAAGGATCCTGTGAGTAACTTCGTTTGGAACGATTCCATTCTTAACCATCATCTCAATCAAGTAGCACGCATATTTTATATCACCTACTCTGCAAAATCCATGGATGAGTGTGTTATACAGAACTAGATCCGGAACAAGGTTAGAACTAAGCATCTCAAAGAACAGATTATTTGCCTCAACCATACGGCCTGCCCGACAATACCCACTGAGAAGAGCACTGCATGTCACTATATCAGGATTAGTGTTGTGTTCCCTCATAAGAAGCCACACATGACGTGCTTCCTCAATATGCCCTTTCTGTGTGAACCCACTGACCATGTTGGTGAAGGTAATAACATCAGGCGAAAACCCCTGTTTAATGAGCTGATCTAATAACTCTCTTGCCTCTGCTGAAAATTCTTGAACAACCATGGCGTGAATGACAGTGTTGTAAGTAACATTGTCAGGATGGATACCAGCAGACTTCATCTTAAGCAAAACTTGAAACATCTTCAGCAAATAGCCTTTCCTGCCATAACAATCCATTATTGTGTTATATGTGATAATATCTGGTTTCAGACTGTCAATAACCATTTTCTGGGCCAATTCTTCAGCAGTGTCTACATCTCCGAGCTTGCAGTAGCCGTTGATAAGTATTGTGTATGTTGTGGGAGACAATCTTATACCCCTCTTCAACATCTCTGCCAAGAATTGAAGGGCTGTGTCTATGTCCCCTGTTTTGCAAAAACCACGAATCATGGTGGTGTAATTATAACAATCAGGATAGAAGCCTTTTTCTAACATCTCATAGAAAAAACTGGAAGCCTCTAACATTTTACCTTCATCACTTAACTTTGAAATGTAGCTATTATATATAAAAATATTAAGAGGAAGCTTGAATATCTTCAAAAGACGAACAGATTTGTCTATTTTCCCCACCTTACAGTATCCATTAATAACAGAGCTGATGGAAACTGAATCAAGACATACTCCTGTTGAGGCCAGTTTGAATAATATTACAGTTGCAAGTTTCAAACAATACATTTTGCTCAAAGCAACAATGAAATTTGTGTACGCAACTATGTCAGGGTTTATTCCATATTTCTTTATTTCAGTCAGCAGTTTCCAACCACTTCGAAGATCCGCATCCATGCAGAATTTATGTATAAACAAGCTGATAACTGAGATATTACAGCCCCATCCTCGACTCAATATTTCGGATAAGAAATCCCATGCTAATTCCATCTGCCCTGACTGCAATAATGTCTTGAGAATTGAACAGCAAACCCCCCTTGAGGGAATGAAGTGGAATTGGGTTAATTCACTTATCAGTCTAAGAGCTGCATGTGCTTCATCGTCCCTCATACAGCAGTGAACAAGCATGCTCAATGCAGTTTGCAAAACCTTTCTATCAGAACGGGTCTCGTGGAGAACCAATGAAATGAACCTAAACCACCAGTCTTGTCCATCATGTTTCAAAGCTAGACAGCGAACCAAATCAACCGCTCTATGATTCATGTTCCCAGAAATCAATATATTTATCATAGTACAAACAGTTCTTACAGTATGTTTAAATCCAACTTGATACTCACACCATTTAAAAAAACATAACGTAAGTGCAGCATCCTTGCTGGCTCTAAATAACACATTCAAAATCCTAATTACATTATACTCGTCAAGCTCAACCCTTCTATATCCAATCCTAGTGGATGCAATATCCCAGTGACGACACTCAAGAATCAACTCAATTCGTCCGAATTTATCATCCTCGACATCCCTCCTACAGTCATGACGCCGCAAAAATCCTTCTGTACTAACAAACTCATCAATACCTGGCACATTATGACCCAAACACTCTCTCATCTGATCAAGTTCATAATCATCAACAGAATGCTTGAAACTAAAGGTATTCGATATTTCTTCATTAGTTACTGAATCCCAAGTAACAGGACAATGGTTATCGATTTCATCTACATCCATTTCAAGAGTTAAATGTGCTGAAGATAAAAATCTGACTTTTTTCCCAAACAATAATTTCACTTTAGCAGAGCAAACATTGATAAAAGAACTCGTTGCCCTCATGAATAATAATGAACAACATACCAATATTACTCATCTGCTTAAAAAACCAATCTTTAAGATATACAAAAACTACAAAAATTGGAAAACCAAACAACCCATTAGAAACATTCAATCAAATTCTACATATATATTCCAAAGCAGAAAAATCTAAAACGGATTCTACAGTTATACTATGAAAAAGCAAGGTACCCAAAAAGAACAAAAATCAAAAAACTTAACATGAAGAAATATCAGTGTGTAATCTCATTGAAGAGTTGAGGTTTAAGCAGTTGGGGTTGGGGGTGGGGGTGGGGGTGGGTGTTGGCGCACAATTGGGTTCAGGGTTGTTCTTCCCCACTATGCACACACCCAAATAGTGTTTTTTAATAACCGAAATGACTACTTTGCCCCTGTATTAAACTTCCTAAAATATGACACCTACATATTGGGGGCAAAATAGTCATTTAACTCCTCAAAAACACCAGAAAATTTTGAACTCCGTTATTTGCCCTAGTTACAACCTTCACTTCAAGTTTTGATGATTTACATTTACAAACATGTATTTAGTCTTTAGTATGTTATACATATTTCGTAATATTTTGTAAAAATGAGCTAAAATAAGTTTTTTCATCCAGTCTAATCTCAAGATACTACTAATTTTAATTTTAATAAAACTATTATAATAACTAATTTAATTATTGAAAAATCAAAGTATACAATTTTTAATTAGAATGTAGGCACTATCTTTAGAAATCAAATTATATAATTTGGACTCGACAATCTACTCTAGCTGAATCGAGTTGGACACAATTTTAGAATCTTAGAATTATAAACCAATGATTGATTATATGTAAGTTTCACTCTTTCTTTCATTAATATGATAATATGGTCTGACTAACACTATTAGTATTATTTAATAATTAAAATGACAATCTAATTATAAGATGTAAGAGAGCAATTCGGTCTTCTCTTTATTAGATTCTTGGCATGCAAGTCTCGATACCATCAAGTGGGGTAGTCGATATTACGCGTTACATGAAAATAAGTGAAATATGTAGGACATTTTGTGTGACACGCTCTGTTATATCAACATGATATGACAGTGTAACAACTAACACGTGTTTTATTTGATTTAGAACTTAAATTAGGAATTAAAAAAGAATCATCTTTGATGATCTTAATGAACTGTAACAAATAATGTGGCACAAAATGTAATAAAAGATCTGAAGTCGGTAACAATCCATGTTAGTTCATTGTCCGAACGTTACAGCAACATAGAAACCAAACTTCCAACCTCTTCGTAAGCAATGACGTGGTAGTAGAGAATTCTTGGCCGTGGGTTTTTTACTTTGTTTTTTTTTGGTATAAATAGAAAATTTAATCACCCAAAAGATGAAATGCAATTGCAAGAGTAGTTGTAACTTGTTACAGATTAAATTAAATGGAGAATCAAGAAGCATTGTTGAGGAAAAATCATTTTAATGAAAACTGTCCAGGGTGTAAAGTTGAAAGGAAGAAAGAGTTGCAGAGTGGTCTGCCTATTAAGGAGCTTTGTACTATTTCGGTCGTTGTTCTTTCTTCTGGTAGGGGTTTGTGTTGTGTTGTCGGCTTCGGGTGGTCTGTTACACTGAGTTAAGATCATGACATGCATGATTTTGAGCAGTGTAATAGAAAGCGTCGCACAATATTTAAGACGTGTTTTATCTAACACTTCAATCGCTTTTAGAATATTGTTTTCTGTTTGGCATACTCATTATTAAGATATTACATGGTTGACTTACTTTGGATTAGGATTTTAAACAATTTTGTTTCACATTTTTGGTATTATGCTATCTGTGCAGCGCTTCCTATATCATCTTGCTTCCCATTCCTTTATTTCATGGTAAGTACTTCATTTATTTTGATTTATTAGCTTAATCGACTTCATCGTCTCAGATTAACTTTCTAAAAAACTTCAGTTCATTCATCATTTATGTTATGTTTTTATAGATAAGGGATCTGCATATTGCAACGAGAGAAGAAGACATTGGTTACTATGCTGGTTATTTAGGTGGGAAAATGTGGCACTTAACGTTTTCATTTTTGTTATTGCGATCCTCAAGAAATATATTGGACGTAATGCAGGATCGGCCTATATGTTTGGAAGAGCTTCTACCTCAGTGTTCTGGGGAATAATAGCAGACAAATATGGCCGAAAGCCAGTTATAATCATAGGCACTCTCACAGTGTACGTATGGCATTGTGTACATTATTTTGTGATATGTTTTCCCATATATAATCATCATATGACGAATGTTTATTTTGTTCTCAGGGTTATATTTAACACAATGTTTGGTCTCAGCTCCAATTTCTGGATGGCTATCTCTTCAAGGTTTCTTCTTGGATTTTTCAATGGTTTGTACGGACCAATAAAGGTTTCTACTTATATCTTTAAGTTTTGGTTTTCACCTTGAATTTGAGTTTGGTTTTCACTGTTAGTAGTGATGAGATCGTTACTGTTCATTTATAGGCTTATGCAAGTGAAATTTTCCGCGCTGAGCATCAAGCCTTAGGATTATCATCAGTAAGTTAATCAAAGCGGTCACTATTTTATCATGATCTTGTTATATGAGTGTATTGCGCCTTGAGTCAAATGCTCGGAGTAATGACAGTGGGCAACACACCAAATTTTCCTCTAGATGTCTGCTAATGAGACGCTATATCACAGATCAGTACATCATTGGGTATAGGATTGATCATCGGTCCAGCCATAGGGGGGTTCCTTGCACAGGTTTGCTACTACGTCATTGAAAATTCAACGTCATAAGGTTTACCCCTTGTCGAAATTCTAATATGGCAATCTACTTCTATACTAATTATGATATTCTTTCTTATCAAAGCCTGCAGATAAATATCCATTTATATTTTCACCGGATTCTCTGTTTGGAAGGTGATATTCCTATTTCACGTCGTTTAGTTCTACCTCTTCAGCTGTAATGTTATGTGGTTTATTTTTCTTTCTGAATGGTTTTGTAGGTTCCCCTATTTCCTACCTTGCCTTGTTATATCCCTCTTTGCACTTGCTGTTATCATTTTTTGCTTCAGCCTCCCAGTAAGTATGCTTTCATTAAATATTCACTTGTTTGCCAAATTTAGCACAATTTAGTTACAAGCTTCTCATACTTCAATGCTCAGGAAACATTGCACAATCACCAGTTAGAAAGTAGCATCGCTAAACACGAATCTTTAGTAAGCTTGGAGTCAGCACCTCAAGCAACAGATAACAGAATAGCAACAACAAAAGACAAGCAGAAACCTACTTCTAGATGGTATCTGTTCAAGAACTGGCCACTAATGTCGTCCATCATTGTGTTCTGTGTTGTTTCACTTCATGATATGGCTTACGTTGAGGTAGAATGACTAGTAAACAACATTATTGATAACTCATTCTATCGTTGACATAGATCGAAGATTTGTTGTCAACTACCTTTTTTTCTTCTTACTTTATACTTAATAGCCTATACTAAGACATGGCACTGTGTAGCACACTATGATTGGGACTTGCTTCAGTGAATTATGTATAAGAACATCAATTTGCGAGAAGCTTGTATTATTGCTTTAACTTGTTTCCTGTTGCTAGTTCTTCGTGTCTTATCTAACTCGTTTCACCTCGACAGATATTCTCTCTATGGGCAGTAAGCCCCCAAAAATTTGGTGGATTAGGTTATACAACTGATGGAGTTGGTATAGTTCTTGCTGCATCAGGTACGTTTAAGTGCATTTAAATGCTTACTCGGTTTTCACTTGAATGATTCATTTTGTCTCTATAAGTCTTTCAAAAACACCGGAAAAAGTACATTATTAAAATGTTAGACCTTTGTATGTTAAGCTGCTCGCCTTAACTTTCCGATTGAATGTTTTCAGGCTTTGGTGTCCTGGTATTTCAACTCAGTCTCTATCCATTGGCAGAGAGAACTTTAGGCCCTATCATGGTATCCAGAATATGTTTGGTGAGCACCTACCTCGCTTCATCAAAATGACAACTAAATTTGGTGCCCATTAAGTCATTGAACCAACTTATGATTTCTTATTGAGGTATTTCGCAGGCTCTAACAATCCCGCTACTCGCTTGTTACCCCTACATAGCAACACTATCTGGATCTGTTCTCTTGGTAGTATTGATATCTGCATCTGTGATGAAAAATGTTCTTTCAGTAAGTGATCCAATCTCTGTATTCTACTCCTTTGATCTCTGGGAGGTTCGACTAATCATTCTTGTCGAATGCTCCCAGACATTTTTTGAATTTTTGTGCATTTAAGATGTGTTTGCATTGATTTAATTTGGCAGACTTCGATAATTACTGGAATGTTTATATTGCAAAATAATGCAGTGGTAAGTCATTCTCAATAGAAGTTTCGAGGACAACTAGGTACATATTCATTTTCCATCTTTACGAGAGAATGTTACAATGGTACAGGAACAACACCAAAGAGGAGCTGCAAATGGCATTTCTATGACCTTAATGTCGTTTTGCAAAGCATTCGGTCCAGCTGGAGCTGGAGCTATGTAAGGACACTTCCATAACTTCTTCAAGGAACACTATTGATTGCAGTATTTGCAGTATTAAAGAACTTGAAGTCTTCAATTATTTTAATGGCCTGTTCAAAAACTGTTGCAGTTTCTCCTGGGCACAAAAGCGTCAAAATGCAACGGTTCTTCCAGGTATTGTGCAGATGATAACCTTAACGCCATAACACCATAAGATTGAGCTCGGGCGTACCCCTGTGATAACATGGAGTTCGAAAAAGTTGGATGTTACATTGATTTCCTTGTAGCATATTAGGTGCAATTTACTATGGAAGTTAATGTGGACGGAATTTTGGTTTGAGTATATAAAGAGTTAATATGGTGATATTTCACTTGAAATGCAGGTGACGAGGTGGTTTTCTTCATCTTGAATGTAATTGAGGCGATCGGGGTTATTTTGACATTCAAACCGTTCTTAGTTCAGCATTAAGAACCAGACACAGAGGGGCAATTGCTGAGATAACTCCTAGATTGGTGTCTGCGAAAATAGTATACTACAAACTTAATCTACATGCTCATCCAGCATGCTTAATTAGCATATAATGGAAGGTAAAGTGTATCGATCGAGGAATGAAAAATATGGCATTGCCCCGATCACCTTTCAGAATTCTACTAAATATATTCTCTGTATCCCTACAATAAACGTCCAACGACAAACCTGTCATGAATGTAATATCACCATAAGAATTATAATTGGTCAAGATTGCAACTCGAAACCGTCAATCATTTCAATTGAACATCATGACCTCATAGTAATTTTAGCTGAAATAAAAAAAAGGGGTGCATCCAAGGAGCCCCTTGATTTTAGTTAGTTACAGTGAGAACCAACAGAAGGACAAACGACAAAGAAAAGAATTGAAAGTTGTAATTTAACTGCATCATATATGCATAAATGTTTAATCGTGTTAACAAAATGGTATGAATAAAATACCAAATGGATTGTTTGTCAATGATATCTCAAAAATAATAACAAGTCATACGACTAGTTAGTCCCAGGTCGTTCATAAATCCGCTCAAACATGTTTTTTAGACTCTCGTGTTGGACCATTAATTCCAGGACTTTATCTTGAAGGACAGGAGTTGGAGGATTACCCGCCTTTCCATCACTCGCGCCACAGCAACCGCTGCTGCTTTTGGAAGAGAAGACTAATTTGGATATATGCTCCTTCATATTTTGACTGTGATAGTAGTCAACTTCTAAGGTTTCTGATGTGATCAAGTGATATACATAGACAACTTTCTTTTGACCAATCCTATGAGCGCGACTAATGGCTTGTGTTTCAACAGAAGGGTTGAAACCAACATCAAGGATGACAACCCTTGATGCTCCAACCAGATTGATTCCCTCATTGGAAGCCTTTGTGGAAGCAAGAAGAACTCTAACATCGCTGTCAGGATCATTCATTAGGCTTATGCGCTGCTTCTGATCAGCATTACCATCCATCTGTAGCAATTCTCTTCCTTCCACCCAATTAAACCGTGATTTCAGTTGACACATGATGAGCTTCAATGGTTTCACATATGCACAGAAAATGAGAACCCTTTCATGAAGTTCTTCACAGAGTTGGATGAGTCCGACGAGAAACTTTGTTTTCACCCCAGCATCAGAATTAGATGCAAGCTTTTTCAATGTGGCCCTATCATCCTCAGAAAACTCATGACAATCAGAAACCAATGAGGGGTGTATGGATACCGAGGACATGAGAGATTTTCTCCGTAGGTAATTTGGTACATTCTTTACTATATTAAGGAGCTTAACTTGCAGAGCAGTTGGCCTTAAATCTATCCGAGAATCCTTCATTCCGGGAAGTTCTAAGAGTATGGCCCCCTTGTACACGTGCACAAATGGATAATTCATTTCCTTATGTTTGCCCCCATCATCTCCTTTCCAGACAATAGAGTTGGTTAGTGAGAGCCATTCTTCATTTGCCAAGTCACAAGGTTGCCTCTTCCTGAAACCCTTGCTTCTATTCATTCGATTGACAAATTTTGAACTCAAATGACTAGCGAAATTCGGATTTGCCAAACACAAAGTATTATACAGCTCAGTGAAATTATTTTGGAACAGAGTTCCAGAAAGAATAATCCTCCGCTTTGTCTTCATTTCTGATAAAGCCTTCCATATAAGAGTGTTTTCATTCCTGGCTGTGTGCCCTTCATCAAGCACCAATATGTCAGGGAGCTCCAAAAGGATTTTCCTCATCAAACCATTTTCGACTTTCCCACTTTCCTCGCCAATCTTTGATTCCTCGTGTTCTCCTGCAAGTTTTACAAATAACTGGTAACCTATTGCTAAAACACTCTGCTCTTGTCTCCAGAAAGAACACTTCAACAAGCGTGAGCACTTGTTATCTAGAGCTACATTCCCAAATAGTTCCGTTGCTTTCTCATACTCCTTTGGTGACAGCTGGTTGTTATTCAGATTGTAAAATGGTATATTGACATTCCACTTCTGAAATTCCTCTTCCCAGTTACGGAGCATGCTGTATGGAGCTACAATTAGAGGGCTACATTTCAGGTGAAGTCTCATGAATGACAGGAGAAACACTATCACTAAACATGTTTTCCCGGTACCAGGTGCATGATTGATTATGCATCCATTTCTTGCATTAGCGAGGGAGTCGTTGAGGCTCAGCTTGTCGAGACGGATACCTCCAGCAAGATGTTGCCAAATGAATTCAAAGCCTTCATGTTGATGAGGGTACATTTTTTCCTTCATGCCGGGAATTAGGTCCCACACAGTGCCTTTTACATTATCAGAGGGGGAATTGCCTTTATTGCAATAATCTGGGAACTTGAGCCTATTAACAAAAGAGCGGTCTGTTTCTACATCAGCAGCAATGATTTTCTTTTGCGATCTCCTAAAAGGATCTTTAGCCTGTAATAGAAGGGTTGCTTGGATTAGTGTAAGTAGATTGAAGAATCAAGCGTGGCATACTTCAAGGCTATTCTAAATATCATCATGTGAAAGCTAACAGAAAAAGATGTACTTCGATAGGATATCTTGTTAATGGATATTTCATTTGATGGTGACTAATAAAAAAACTTCAGCAGGAAAACACAGACAATAAGTCTCTTAATGGCAAATAAAAGTAGAGAATGAGCATAGGGAACTTACAAAATCTGGAAAGATGTACTTCATCTCCAGCACATACGAACTGAAAGTTTACTCTTCACACCGTTTGTTATTCCAGTTGTTACGACAATTGGATTAACAGATATATAACACAAATATAAATCACACACAAGAAATGGTAACCCAGTTCAGTGCAAATGCACCTACCTCTGGGGGGCAGCCTGCCCAAGGGAAAAACTCCACTATATCAAAAGGACGCTTACAAGGAGGGACTTATTAGTATGCCCACATACTCTCTCTCGCCCTATCTATGCCTTTCAAATATAGGCTTCCCTAATCGTTTATAAGATGGTTTACAAACTCAAACTCCTCACTGTTGTTATAAAAATAACAACTGTACAATCAGTATAGAAGCTAGATAATTGCTTCTATACAAAGGACGCCTAGAACACAAACCTTTTGCTTAAAAGCTCTTTAGGTGTGTATGTGAATACAATCGACTAAAAGGTGTGAGAACAAGTGTGATACACTGTCTCCTTTTATACTAGGCGCAGGCTCCTCAAATCTTTAATTCAGTCAATCGTCCATGAATGCTTGATTGACAAAGATCCGCTTATTATGCTTTCAGTCAATCGTCAATGAATACTTGATTGACAAAGATCCGCTTATTTAATGCTTGATTGCTCGACTTTGTCCGCATCTTGGTCTTCGGTGATCCGCCTATTAAATGCTTGATTGTTTGACTTTGTCCGCACCTTGTTTGCATTTAATTACGAACCAACTCGGTCTTCGGTGATAGTCCGTATTATTAACTTCTCTTATTCAGCATTAATCACCTACGTCCGCATCATATATTCTGCATTAATCACCTACGTCCGCATCATATATTCTGCATTAATCACCTACGTCCGCATCATATATTCTGCATTAATCACCTTCGGATCTTCTTAGAGGAGTTGACTTTGATTAATCTTTTGTCCAATGCATGTTTGAATATAGCCTCATTAAATGCATTGTTGTTAACACTTGGTTTAGTGAAAAACTTTTTCCAACCGTACATGCAATGTACCAACACGAACAATTTCTGCATATCATTCCGATATCATCTTCAAGTTTAAGGTCATGATTTCCTTCGCAGCAAAGCTCTACTAAACTTGGTTTTGCTGCTTCAATCTCAGAAGAGGTTGTGGAAGAACTGTCATCCTGCGAATCCACATGTCAAATGAGTTCCTTCACAAATTGAAGTGGCAATGCATCAAATGAAAACAAAAGTGGAAGATAAATATAAGAATTCTCAGAATGATAACACCATATCCATTTAACCGCAGCAACATCACGCATTACTTTCAGACAACATAACACAGATGCAGCGAACAATAACTTGTGAACATAGTCCGCAAAATAAAATACACATAGCTTGAATTGTACAATAAAATTGGTAACCAGAAAAGTACAGTAATATTCAAATAGAATATTGTATATATAAAGTGAATCTCGGAATATGAATCAATCTGAGCAAGGAATCCACCTACCAAAGATGGATCAGAGAAGCCAATCTCAAGGGCCTTGAGAACTAGTTCCATCTCAACAAAGACTGCGTCATTTTCTTTCTCCCACTCTTCTTTCTCCTGTACAACTGGATCGTCTTCAAATGTGAACTTTATGGGTAACTTACTGTGAACTTTTTGCTCAACAAATGAAGATTCCAAGAAAATTTTCTCATAAATAATATTTGCTAGATCGCCCATATGTGACGTAGATGTCTTTTTGCTCTTTCTCTTTCGTTTATCGTTTCTTCTCCGTATATCCGTTCTGCCAACTTTAATTTCTTTCTCATGTACAATCTGTATGTCTTCTTGAGATGAAGACTCGGGCATGCCTTCTGAATCTGTCGAAGACTCAATTATGTCCTCTGAGTCTGAAGAAGATTTCATCTTGTAGTTAACTGCAGAAGGATGCTTGTCATTCAAGTCTGATGAAGAATCTAGCTTATCATCAACTGAGAGAGGATGGCTAGTAGTTCCAAGCTTCAACATCTTTCTTTTTGACCTGGAAAGTGAACGTGAACGAAGATGTTTTGCTATTCCTTCACCCAAGTTAGTGCCCTTGTTATTGCAGCTTGATAAAATGTCCATGCCAAATCTTGTTTGTCTCATTAACTCATCCTCAATTACCTGTTTATGCTTCCTCACCTTATGCATTCCTTTCTTCAATGTCTCATATCTTTCTCCGTCTTTCAATTCATCAAGAAGCCGATAATCTAAATTGAGTTCTTCAACCACATTTCTTTCTCCATTCCCTGACACACATATATTTCTGTCAGCTAACACATCATCACCGTCACCATTATTTTCCTCGCCTTCTTCTTCTCCTCCCAAAGTAACTGAAAGATCCTTAACCTCCAATACAAAGTCCTCATCCTCAGGATCATCACTAGTCACTTCAGTTGATACCTCTGACTCAGAGCACTCGTCATCCCCATCCTCCGACCCCCCTGCCTCAGAAGAATCTTCCGAAAGTAATATGCATTCTCCACCATCTCTCAAACATGCTGATACCACCTCAGGAGACTCGAGGGAACTCCTTTCTCTAACACATCTTGAATTCATCCCTGAAGCCAAGCTAGAAGATACCCTAGCACTCTTCTCATTGGAAACAACTTCCTCTGCCAAGATAACCACATCACTATCAGTATCACCACAACTCCGCTTTTCCTCCAGTTCCTTTCTCTGCGTTGAGCTCAAGGACCTCTTCCCAGGCCTGTTCTCCGACCACACAACGTTATCTTCTTGCTCATCATTCTCCCCCAAACATATAATGTCATCTTCTCGCTCATCATTCTCCCCCAAACATATAATGTCATCCTCTCGCTCATCATTCTCCTGCAAAACATTTTTTCTTATGAAATATCCGTCCCATCTGCCACCCTCTCCCTTCCGACGAGCTTTAGGACAATTTCTTGAACCATCAAGGGACCTCTTTCTCTTTCGTACCATCTTCCCACATTTTTCTTCAGAAGACTTCTCAAATAACATCTGCTCTTGCAGCCTAGTGGGCCGGCACACACTACTATTCTCCATGCTTCAAATCAACTACATAAAAAACAAAAACCAACCAAGCAAATAATCAAAATACACCTTATGACATGCAAGAAAACGCTACCTAAACAACAAAAAACAGATAATACAAACATTGCTACAATTTGATAGGCATGTAAGCATAAATAATTCCTCTAAACATGCATGTACTCACAAATATTCAACCCCACCAAGCAGAAAAACTCAACACTTCAGAATAAAAATTAATGTAAATTAATCTACAGAGTACATGAGACACATACGAGGAAGTAAGAACTCAAAAAAGTATGTGGGTTCTTACTCACCAGACAGAACAAGAACAACAATAAAAAAAATGCTTGACTACACTGCAATATGGTTGAAGCGTATAAGGAAAGAAAATGAGAGATTTGAATAGAGAGAATAAAAGTGTTATTGTTATGGTTTCAAGAAAATAGATGGAGACAAAAAGTAAAGGAAATACTCCTAAATTGGAAGAAAGAAAGAAAGTGAAGATACATTTGACTATGACATGTTTAGGTGAGATGGGACCCTCTTAAACATCAACAACGAATTAGAATTTGAGGAATTACTTCTCTTTTCTACTTGTTTCCAATGAACTACATTCAGAATATATTATCCCCCATTTATGTACTTGTACTTTCAAGACTTATATAGATAAATACACCAAACAAGCTCAATGTATTTTAGATACTAAATGTTCTTTATCATCTCGAAACAGACATTAAGTAAATATTCTAATTTTCTTATCAAAGTAGAGGTCTTTATTTTTTTATTTCACCCAAATTACGAAAATTTATGAATTGTTTAGACCATTCACAACATCGATTTTAAGTTGGAGTTCAAGTGGAATGTAAGTGGGAATTATCACATGTAGGAGGGTACAAATTTTGGAGTGTGAATTTGGGATCAAAATTTGATCCTCGATCATTTGGGTGCAAGTCATAAATTTGGCCCACAGTGGGGCTCGCCTGGTCAAAAGCAACCAATGGTTGGAGTTTTGGTTGATTTCACTTTTTTTTTGTTTTTTTATTTAATAAATGTATTATTTGCCAAATAATTCATCAAACTAAAAATATAAAAATATATCATTATTTTTTATTTTTTGAGATCTATATATAGAGCCTAGGTTTGTTTTATGGACAAAAAAAAAATAAGTAAAAAATATGGTGGGCATAGAATGATGTGGAAAGGAGATAAAAGTGAATAAAACTATGAATAATCTCCTCATGTGGGAACTGGGTGCAAAATGGGGGTGTAGGTGGATGTTGAGCTAATAAAACTCAATAAATTAATCCCCTGCTGTGGATGGTCTAAATAATCAATGCGATTTGACATCCAAAATCATTAAACATAAGTATCAAAAAATTTAACATTGTTATGAATATAAATATAAAGAATGATAAAAATAGAATAGAAGACAAAGAGAGATACTTTTTTGCTTTTAGTTGTGTATAATACAATAGAGTGAAGACCTATTTATAGGCTACAATATATCATACATTAGGTAATTACAATAATCAGAATCAATCTAATTAATGTATTCCCTTCTTGTACAACTTGGTGCATAAGATATCCATTATTTCCATAACAAACATATATATATCCAACCATCACTCCAAAAACAATAAATTTGTCCATGTATATATAAACTACAAAGCTAAGAAGAGGAGTCAGAAAGTACATTATAATTACATACAGTACACGCTTGGCTGCAAGAGCATAAGTTGTTTGATAAAATATATTACGTTATTTTTAGTTGATTGTTTTTATCTGAAAATATAAAAAACAATTAAAAATACATTGTAAAAGTTAAAAAGTCAATTTCATAAGCTACAAATATAAGTGTTAAAATCCAAACAAATTAATCAAGAAAGACAAAAGGAAAACTCACAATGACTATTATGATTTAGATTCACTTATAAAATCACAATTTGAATCAAAACAAGTTTGAAGCATGTTTTTTTATCGACTAGATTCGATTAATCCTTTAACTACGAAATTCAAAGCTTTCTTCAAATTATAAAATTTAGGGCAAAGGGCATTATAATCCATTGACCAATTTTCCGTTTTTCATTCCACCCATAACTTTAGTTACCATTCCAACCATCGACCTTGTAATATCGCACCATGTGGGCCAGTCCGTTATGTTGACCGTTAAATTTCGCTGACGGGAGTCACTTAGCATGTAATTACTCCCTCCATCCCAATTTCTTATTCTCATTTTAATTGACTTTCACATTCTCCGAGACACAATTTAAAATGTAAATATATTTAATTCTATAAGGGTAAAAATTATAAAAAGTTTATATTTCAAAATTATACGATGAGACGAATCTAACAAGATCTCATGTGACTATATTATTTCTTATAGGCTAACGAGAATTTATGGTCAAATTTTTTATAAATTGACTCCTAAAATAGAAATTGGACTAACATTTTAGGATGGAGGAAGTAATAATTATGGGGTTAATACATAAATGGAGTCTTTTTCAAGGGCAAAATTATAAGGTCACTTTGTATTTAATAAAAAAAATTGGGTTTAAACTATTATTTAAAGGATTCAACTTCAATAAGTTAAGTGTAGTATTAATTTCTAATGGAGTCTTTTTCCTAGTTACAAACCAATTGTATATATATATACACCAAAATACTTTATGCCCAATAACCACATATAAGAATTTAATAATAATTCGAAAATATTTTATGTCCAATACTCACAATAGCTACAACTAAAGACTAAAATACTATAATCCTAATCTGCGACGACAAATATTATGTTGCATATAATTCGAAAATACTTTATAACTAAATGCTTTTATAATAAATTCCTTTTAAAATAGGAATTATTTTTGTAATTAGTAAGAACTAATCTTTAACAAAATAATTATTTACACCACATCACCAAAAAAATCAACACACCAGCTCAGTCTTGATGAGTTTGTTATACAGACTAGTAGTGTTATCACCGGTGTAGTCCGGGTATATACTCTCCCGGAAACAAGACCGATAAGTTACCGGTCCTGCTCGGTCCGAACCGTTAACTTTATCGGATATATTTTTAGATCGAAGGATTTTTCATGTTCAAATATGATGAATTATGTCTAATTTTTTAGTTATCGTATTGTTTATGTTGTCGTGTCAACGGGGAAGAAAAAAATTATAGAATATTTTGTGGAATTAGTGTTTGAAATTTTCTTGGTTTCGATTTTTGAAAATGGTGAATTTTGACGGTTAACGAGACCATTGGAGATTGGTGGCAGTCATTGGTTATGGTGACGAAGGTGGTGGTAGTGGAAGCCTCCAGTTTAGGAGGAGGGTTAATGTGACCATTTTAACTTTTTATTGTTTAATTCATTTCTATCTCAGTTTATAGTTGTTTGTAAATTAGGGAAAAGATCCCATTTTAAATTTAATACTCTCTTCATTTTTTATATGTCGTTTTATAAATTTTCATATAGATTAAGAAAAATTAAAAGTTATTTAAAAGTTGTCAAAAAGTACATTGAAAATGTAAAATATCAATTATTTGTCACTATATTATTAGTTTGTTGATAATTTCAATGAAAAAAGTAATTAAAAAGTACATTAAAATTGTAAAAAGCACATTGAAATTGTAAAATGTCATATAAAGAAAAAACAAAACCAAAAACCTAAAACGACATATAAAATAAACGGAGGGAGTATTATATATTCCATTTAATCCGAATTGAGCCCAATTTTTCTATTAAATGCACAACGACCTTAGTTTTATGGAGTCAATGGTCAAAGTAACAATCAACCTAACGAAGTGGCTTAAATGATATGGTTTTTAAAGGTTAATGACCTTAATGGTAGTTAGACTTATAGAGTGGGTGGAATGAAAATCGTGAAATTCATGAATGGGCGGTAATGCCTTTTGCCTCTAAAATTTAAATGAAATATATGATCTACCAACATCTCTTAGATTTTAAAAATGGTCGGACATAAATGTTTAATCCTTTTGTTTGGACTTCTAGAATCGAGAGATACATAAATCATATTCTTTTATTGTATATACATATAAGTGGTCCAAATGGAATACGAACTGTTATTACTCCCTCCATCCCAATTTGTTTGTCACATTTATTTTTGCACAAATTTTTAGAAACATTCAAATTCATCTCACATCATCAATTTTCCCTCCATAAATTTAAACTAAAAGGGACTTAGTTTTGGGATTTCTAAAAAGGGAAAAATGGTCATACAATTTGGGATGGAGGGAGTAATATTTATTCTATATACAAAGTTGTTTATGATATATTCTGTTTATAATGTATGATATTTTAGGAAGGTCCTTGTTTGTATACAAAAATAGGTACTGTATTACATTGATATAGGGTGTATCTAGTGGTATTGCATCTTAAAATATGGAACGATGATGCAATATAACAGATGACCTTTTTCGTATATACTGCACAATATGCCCTCCCTATAATCTCCATATCAATTTTATAGGAATGTTTTTGGTTCGATTTGATATATTTTCATGAGTTTTTTGTGTGAAATTAAATCAACCATATCGATTTTCTAACTACAAGAATCGATTCAGTAGAAAGTTGGGTTAGGTTGACTCGGTTCGGGCGGGTTTTAATTATTTATAATATTACAAAGATTAAAGTGTGTAACTTCAAATTAGATAGAGTTCATACGGTTTCAACCACATGAAACCATAAAATAAAGTAGAATTACATTTCATGAGAAGATAACTCATTTTAAGAACTACTCATAAACTTGCTATTTTGCTTTAAAATTAAGTAAAAGTTTTTAAAACATCACAAATATAAAAAGAATTAAACAAAATATGTATATATTCGGTTCGGATCAGGTGGTTTCAGTTTGGTTTATACTAGAACCGAAACCAATTAGTTCTTATAGATTTTAAATTTTTAAGTTCGATTCAGTCGATTTTGTCAGTTAGTGAACTGAAAATATCCATAATTATGTATACATTATATATTGTCTTTTTTAAAAAAATCTTTTTAAATGATTAGAGCGAGTTGATATTTAGCTTTGATGTTAATGTTGATGTTGATGTTATGTATCATATCATGATAATAAACACATCATAAAGTTGAATAATTCTAAGCTAAATACGGGGTATAAAATACTCCTAGTAACAATTCACCACGTAAACGGATTCATCCTAAAATTCTATCAATTATTTCGTTTGATGATTTATGTTTTGTGATGATAATGTTATACTAATAAACTAAAAATTATCATAAATTTTAAAGAGACAAATAAAAAAATAAAAAATAATTATTAAGATGATGAGTAAATAAAAATGGAGGAAGTATTATATAAACATGATCAAATTTATGATCACTTGAATATATAAAAAGATTTAATCGAATAATGATTTTTCAGGTAGCTGAGGTTACTAGAGTACTACTTCTAAATGTACTACTTGTCCCAACATATATAAATCGATTTCCAATTTTATCTTCTCAAATCTCACATTTAGGGATTAGGGAAAAACCCTAGCCGCCGCCTCCTCCTATCTCCGGCGACCACCCCCTTTAACCACCGCTGTATAATCCCCTCTTCTTCTTGCGATTTCAATTCACCATTCAATTTCTTAATCCAAAGCTTTATTCATTACTACAAAATGTTGTGTTAATCAGCTATCTAAAGGTATGATTTTTATCAATCTGTTAGTGTTGTTAATAATTTCTTCATATATACTTATTATTTTATCTCAAATATTAATAAATTAATCAATCATTTATGATTTATGAAGCGTTATGGTGATCCATGTACTTAGATTAATTAATTAATTTTTAGTTTTAATGTTTGTTTGGTTTATCGGATATGAGTATCTTGCTTTGTTTATTTAATGCTTTTATTTTTCAACTGGTTCGTGTTGTATTGTTAATTATAATCTTATGATATAAACTCACAAAGAATGGTACTGGAAATGAATTAGAAGGTAGGATGACCTTGCCAAGAAGACAGTCCAGTTTGATTTTCAATGATCGAAAATGAACTTTGTAGCCTTGGTTGTGGCATAATTTTGATTTGAATCAAAACTAGCATGTTAAAAATAATGTACGTATTAATACTATCTTTTTCATATTTATGTTAAAATGTTATACAACATCAAAATATATAAAAATATGAGTTCTAAATTTAATAAGTCGAACCATCAACATTTAAATTTTTGATATTTTCGAAATGAACAGTGTATATGGTTAAAATGCTTGCCATATGTTGATTTTTTTGTTAGTTTGATAAGTTTCCCTTTTATATAGATCCCGTAGTGATGTTTATGTAGTAGTTGTTATCTGGTGTTTATGGGGAACTTACTGCGTTGGTTTGGAATATTCGTGCTCACTACTGTATTGTGTTATTCGGGAATCAGTTGTTATCTGGTGTTTAAGGTTCACTTTTTTGTTGATTTGGAAAAGAGCGTATTCATTTTTTGCAATGTGTTATTCAACAATCAGTTGTTATCTTGTTGATTTAGAAAATTCTTATTCATTTCTGTATCTTGTTGTTCCAATATCAGGACTGGAAAATTCTCTGTAGGTAGCAGTTTGTGATTAGACTTTACAGGTTTGTGTTGGCTGAATCTTTTGTGATCTTTGTAACACTTGTTTCTGGTTGTGGTGTTGGTAGTGGGGACATATGGCTGTTATTTCGGGTAGGCGTCTTATTACCTTCTCCCAGGAGATTGTAGATGGGGAGCCTATATATGTTTCTTCTAATAGTCTTCCTGTTAAGGCCTTGAAACTTGAACCTGCTGGACATGCATTTCACTCCGCTGCTCTTAGGCTGTTTGGTTGTGTTGAGGAAAAAGATGCCAAAGATGAGAAGCAAGAGGCAAGTATTGGTAAGGATCAGGATACTGCTCATACCTTTGATTCATACAGCAACAAAGGGAAAAAGAAATCTGGTAGTGGGGAACAGCAACAGGATCATTATGCATTGCTCGGTCTGAGCCATTTACGGTACCTTGCAACCGAGGATCAAATCAGAAAGGCCTATCGTGAAGCTGCTTTGAGGCATCATCCTGATAAGCAAGCTTCTCTTCTTCTAGCAGAGGAAACTGAGTCTGCTAAACAAGTGAAAAAAGATGAAATAGAAAGTCATTTTAAAGCAATTCAGGAAGGATATGAAGTTCTCATGGACCCCGTTAGGAGAAGGATCTATGACTCTACAGATGAATTTGATGACGAGATCCCCACCGACTGTGCTCCAAATGAGTTCTTTAAAGTCTTTGGCCCTGCATTTATGAGGAATGGGCGGTGGTCAGTTAACCAACCTATACCATCTTTTGGGGATGACAGTACTCCAATTCAGCAAGTGGACCAGTTCTATAATTTCTGGTATAACTTCAAAAGCTGGAGGGAGTTTCCTCATGCTGATGAGTTTGATATTGAGCAAGCTGAATCTCGTGACCATAAGAGGTGGATGGAAAGACAGAATGCTAAATTGTCTGAGAAGGCAAGGAGGGAAGAAGCTGTACGGATACGTTCTCTTGTTGACGGTGCTTATAAAAGAGACCCAAGAATTCTGAGGAGAAAAGATGAAGAGAAAGCTGAGAAGCTGAGGAAAAAGGAAGCTAAGATTTTGGCAAAGAAGTTGCAAGAGGAAGAAGCAGTAAGGGCTGCTGAAGAGGAAAAGAGGAAGAAAGAGGAGGAGGATAAAAGAGCTGCTGAAACTGCATTACAGCAGAAAAAGTTGAAGGAGAAAGAGAAGAAGCTAGTGCGTAAGGAACGCTCTAGACTTCGAAATCTTTCCACACCTGTTGTCTCGAAACATTTGCTTGATCTCACTGATGATGACGTTGAAGGCATCTGCATGACATTTAACTTGGACCAGTTGAGAAACTTATGTGACAGGATTGAAGGGAAGGAAGAAGTAGAGAGGGCTAAGCTTATCAAGGCGGCAGTTGGGGGTGCTGAAGAGTTGAAGGAAGAGAAGAAGGAATCTCAACAAAATGGGTCTGTGGTGTCTAGTAAGCCAGTAGTGGCTAACATCAATGAGAAGAAGAAAGATAAATCCTGGAGCAAAGAGGAGATCGAGCTTTTGAAGAAGGGAGTGATCAAGTATCCTAAAGGAACTTCACGGAGATGGGAAGTAATTTCTGAGTTTATTGGAACTGGAAGATCAGTTGAAGAGATTCTCAAGGCAACAAAAACTGTTCTTCTGCAGAAGCCCGACTCTAATAAGGCCTTTGATTCCTTCCTTGAGAAAAGAAAACCATCACCATCCATAGCCTCTCCTTTATCAACTAGAGAGGGAGAGGGGGTATCAAATGGTCACATTCCGGAGAAGAAAGATACCAAGCAAGATCAGGAATCATCCAGCCAAAAGACCACCAGTCAAACCTCTCAAGATTCTGCATCTGTTAATGATGTTTCAAGTACAGATCAAGATTCATGGTCTGCAGTCCAGGAAAGAGCGCTGGTTCAGGCTCTAAAAACATTCCCTAAAGAAGCCAGTCAGCGATGGGAGCGAGTTGCAACTGCAGTCCCCGGGAAAACTGTGATCCAATGTAAGAAGAAGTTTGCTCTAATGAAAGAGAGCTTCAGGAACAAGAAAACCGGTGCTTAAAATTTTGTACTGCGCTCAACAAGTTTTCGGCTGAGTGCTCTTGAAGGCTGTACTCTCTTTAGTTCAGCTCATTAACTGATATTTAATCAGCTGGAGCGTATATGATTCCTCTCAAAGACCGACTTTGGGAGGAAATTACATTATAAGATATAGTTTTGCAATATGAAAGTAGAGCACTTCGGTTAGTATAATTTTATGAAAGGAGATATACTTGCATGCTACTCAGGTAAGAGAGTAAGCAAGTTATGCTTTCGGCTACTTGACTTTCGCCATCTCGGGTGGAGTTATTGGTCGTGCTTCTTAACCATGTATCTTCTTAGTCTCATTTGTGATGCACAAATACTTGACCAAGACGGACACAACTCATCTCGACCACTATTATTGGTTGCTGATTAAAAAAAGTACTACTCGTATTTCACATGTGATTTTCTACTATGAAATATTTTTGTTCAAATTAAAATTATGTAGGCAAATAAACTAAAGTTGTAATTAAAACTAAAATTTGAATTTGTTAAACATGCAAGTAGTGTAACTTATTTTGTGTGGATCTCGCGCTATACGGTCTATTCGTGATACACTTTTTATTTTTTATTTTATTTTATTTCATTAAAATCATGATATATATTGTGTTGTTAAAATAAATTTTCAAACAAATAATACAGGTGTTACAATGCTTATGACAAAAGATCGGATCATGTTCGTGCCAAGCCAAATCTCGTG